>JAWNOO010000083.1:70000-123443 GCA_035045905.1 Drosophila anomelani | reverse complement strand
CGCCCGCCCGCCCGCCCGCCCGCCCGCCCGCCCGCCCGCCCGCCCGCCCGCCCGCCCGCCCGCCCGCCCGCCCGCCCGCCCGCCCGCCCGCCCGCCCGCCCGCCCGCCCGCCCGCCCGCCCGCCCGCCCGCCCGCCCGCCCGCCCGCCCGCCCGCCCGCCCGCCCGCCCGCCCGCCCGCCCGCCCGCCCGCCCGCCCGCCCGCCCGCCCGCCCGCCCGCCCGCCCGCCCGCCCTCGCCCGCCCGCCCGCCCGCCCGCCCGCCCGCCCGCCCGCCCGCCCGCCCGCCCGCCCGCCCGCCCGCCCGCCCGCCCGCCCGCCCGCCCGCCCGCCCGCCCGCCCGCCCGCCCGCCCGCCCGCCCGCCCGCCCGCCCGCCCGCCCCCGCCCGCCCGCCCGCCCGCCCGCCCGCCCGCCCGCCCTGCCCTGCCCGCCCGCACGCCCGCCCGCCCGCCCTGCCCGCCCGCCCGCCCGCCCGCCCGCCCGCCCGCCCGCCCCTGCCCGCCCGCCCGCCCGCCCGCCCGCCCGCCCGCCCGCCCGCCCGCCCGCCCGCCCGCCCGCCCGCCCGCCCGCCCGCCCGCCCGCCCGCCCGCCCGCCCGCCTGCCCGCCCGCCCGCCCGCCCGCCCGCCCGCCCGCCCCCGCCCGCCCGCCCGCCCGCCCGCCCGCCCGCCCGCCCGCCCGCCCGCCCGCCCGCCCGCCCGCCCGCCCGCCCGCCCGCCCGCCCGCCCGCCCGCCCGCCCGCCCGCCCGCCCGCCCGCCCGCCCGCCCGCCCGCCCGCCCGCCCGCCCGCCCGCCCGCCCGCCCGCCCGCCCGCCCGCCCGCCCGCCCGCCCGCCTGCCCGCCCGCCCGCCCGCCCGCCCGCCCGCCCGCCCGCCCGCCCGCCCGCCCGCCCGCCCGCCCGCTCCGCCCGCCCGCCCGCCCGCCCGCCCGCCCGCCCGCCCGCCCGCCCGCCCGCCCGCCTGCCCGCCCGCCCGCCCGCCCGCCCGCCCGCCCGCCCGCCCGCCCGCCCGCCCGCCCGCCCGCCTCGCCCGCCCGCCTGCCCGCCCTCGCCCGCCCGCCCGCCCGCCCGCCCGCCCGCCCGCCCGCCCGCCCGCCCGCCCGCCCGCCCGCCCGCCCTCGCCCGCCCGCCCGCCCGCCCGCCCGCCCGCCCGCCCGCCCGCCCGCCCGCCCGCCCGCCCGCCCGCCCGCCCGCCCGCCCGCCCGCCCGCCCGCCCGCCTGCCCGCCCGCCCGCCCGCCCGCCCGCCCGCCCGCCCGCCCGCCCGCCCGCCCGCCCGCCCGCCCGCCCGCCCGCCCGCCCGCCCGCCCGCCCGCCCGCCCGCCCGCCCGCCCGCCCGCCCGCCCGCCCGCCCGCCCGCCCGCCCGCCCGCCCGCCCGCCCGCCCGCCCGCCCGCCCGCCCGCCCGCCCGCCCGCCCGCCCGCCCGCCCGCCCGCCCGCCCGCCCGCCCGCCCGCCCGCCCGCCCGCCCGCCCGCCCGCCCGCCCGCCCGCCCGCTCGCCCGCCCGCCCGCCCGCCCGCCCGCCCGCCCGCCCGCCCGCCCGCCCGCCCGCCCGCCCGCCCGCCCGCCCGCCCGCCCGCCCGCTCCGCCCGCCCGCCCGCCCGCCCGCCCGCCCGCCCGCCCGCCCGCCCGCCCGCTCCGCCCGCCCGCCCGCCCGCCCGTGTCTGCCCGCCCGCCCGCCCGCCCGCCCGCCCGTGTCTGCCCGTCTGCCTCCCCCCTCTCCCGTTCCTCCTCCCTCTCCCGCCCGCCCGCCCGCCCGCCCGCCCCCGTCTGCCCGCCCGCCCGCCCGCCCGCCCGTTGCCCGCCCGCCCGCCCGCCCGCCCGCCCCCGTCTGCCCGCCCGCCCGCCCGCCCGCCCGCCTCGCCCGCCCGCCCGCCCGCCCGCCCGCCCGCCCGCCCGCCCGCCCGCCCGCCCGCCCGCCCGCCCGCCCGCCCGCCCGCCCGCCTGCCCGCCCGCCCGCCTGCCCGCCTGCCCGCCCGCCCGCCCGCCCGCCCGCCCGCCCGCCCGCCCGCCCGCCCGCCCGCCCGCCTGCCCGCCCGCCCGCCCGCCCGCCCGCCCGCCCGCCCGCCTGCCCGCCCGCCCGCCCGCCCGCCCGCCCGCCCGCCCGCCCGCCCGCCCGCCCGCCCGCCCGCCCGCCCGCCCGCCCGCCCGCCCGCCCGCCCGCCCGCCCGCCCGCCCGCCCGCCCGCCCGCCCGCCTGCCTGCCCGCCCGCCCGCCCGCCCGCCCGCCCGCCCGCCCGCCCGCCCGCCCGCCCGCCCGCCCGCCCGCCCGCCCGCCCGCCCGCCCGCCCGCCCGCCCGCCCGCCCGCCCGCCCGCCCGCCCGCCCGCCCGCCCGCCCGCCCGCCCGCCCGCCCGCCCGCCCGCCCGCCCGCCCGCCCGCCCGCCCGCCCGCCCGCCCGCCTGCCCGCCCGCCCGCCCGCCCGCCCGCCCGCCCGCCCGCCCGCCCGCCCGCCCGCCCGCCCGCCCGCCCGCCCGCCCGCCCGCCCGCCCGCCCGCCCGCCCGCCCGCCCGCCCGCCCGCCCGCCCGCCCGCCCGCCCGCCCGCCCGCCCGCCCGCCCGCCCGCCCGCCCGCCCGCCCGCCCGCCTGCCCGCCCGCCCGCCCGCCCGCCCGCCCGCCCGCCCGCCCGCCTGCCCGCCCGCCCGCCCGCCCGCCCGCCCGCCCGCCCGCCCGCCCGCCCGCCCGCCCGCCCGCCCGCCCGCCCGCCTGCCCGCCCGCCCGCCCGCCCGCCCGTCTGCCCGCCCGCCCGCTCCGCCCGCCCGCCCGCTCCGCCCGCCCGCCCGCCCGCCCGCCCGCCCGCCCGCCCGCCCGCCCGCCCGCCCGCCCGCCCGCCCGCCCGCCTGCCCGCCCGCCCGCCCGCCCGCCCGCCCGCCCGCCCGCCCGCCCGCCCGCCCGCCCGCCCGCCCGCCCGCCCGCCCGCCCGCCCGCCCGCCCGCCCGCCCGCCCGCCCGCCCGCCCGCCCGCCCGCCCGCCCGCCCGCCCGCCCGCCCGCCCGCCCGCCCGCCCGCCCGCCCGCCCGCCCGCCCGCCCGCCCGCCCGCCCGCCCGCCCGCCCGCCCGCCCGCCCGCCCGCCCGCCCGCCCGCCCGCCCGCCCGCCCGCCCGCCCGCCCGCCCGCCCGCCCGCCCGCCCGCCCGCCCGCCCGCCCGCCCGCCTGCCCGCCCGCCCGCCCGCCCGCCCGCCCGCCCGCCCGCCCGCCCGCCCGCCCGCCCGCCCGCCCGCCCGCCCGCCCGCCCGCCCGCCCGCCCGCCCGCCCGCCCGCCCGCCCGCCCGCCCGCCCGCCCGCCCGCCCGCCCGCCCGCCCGCCCGCCCGCCCGCCCGCCCGCCCGCCCGCCCGCCCGCCCGCCCGCCCGCCCGCCCGCCCGCCCGCCCGCCCGCCCGCCCGCCCGCCCGCCCGCCCGCCCGCCCGCCCGCCCGCCCGCCCGCCCGCCCGCCCGCCCGCCCGCCCGCCCGCCCGCCCGCCCGCCCGCCCGCCCGCCCGCCCGCCCGCCCGCCCGCCCGCCCGCCCGCCTTAAAAACGCCCGCCCGCCCGCCCGCCCGCCCGCCCGCCCGCCCGCCCGCCCGCCCGCCCGCCCGCCCGCCCGCCCGCCCGCCCGCCCGCCCGCCCGCCTGCCTGCCCGCCTGCCCGCCCGCCCGCCCGCCCGCCCGCCCGCCCGTCTGCCCGCCCGCCCGCCCGCCCGCCCGCCCGCCCGCCCGCCCGCCCGCCCGCCCGCCCGCCCGCCCGCCCGCCCGCCCGCCCGCCCGCCCGCCCGCCCGCCCGCCCGCCCGCCCGCCCGCCCGCCCGCCCGCCCGCCCGCCCGCCCGCCCGCCCGCCCGCCCGCCCGCCCCTGCCCGCCCGCCCGCTCCTGCCCGCCCGCCCGCCCCGCCCGCCCGCCCGCCCCGCCCGCCCGCCCGCCCGCCCGCCCGCCCGCCCGCCCCGCCCGCCCGCCCGCCCCGCCCGCCCGCCCGCCCCGCCCGCCCGCCCGCTCCTGCCTCGCCCGCCCGCCCCTGCCCGCCCGCCCGCCTCGCCCGCCCGCCCGCCCGCCCGCCCGCCCGCCCGCCCGCCCGCCCGCCCGCTCCTGCCCGCCCGCCCGCTCCTGCCCGCCCGCCCGCCCCGCCCGCCCGCCCGCCTCGCCCGCCCGCCCGCTCCTGCCCGCCCGCCCGCTCCCGCCCGCCCGCCCGCCCCGCCCGCCCGCCCGCCCCGCCCGCCCGCCCGCCCCTGCCCGCCCGCCCGCCCCGCCCGCCCGCCCGCCCGCCCGCCCGCCCGCCCGCCCCGCCCGCCCGCCCGCCCCTGCCCGCCCGCCCGGCCCTCTGCCCGCCCGCCCGCCCGCCCGCCCTCGCCCGCCCGCCCCTGCCCGCCCGCCCGCTCCTGCCCGCCCGCCCGCCCCTGCCTGCCCGCCCGCCCGCCCGCCCGCCCGCCCGCCCGCCTGCCTGCCCGCCCGCCTGCCTGCCCGCCCGCCCGCCCGCCTGCCCGCCCGCCTGCCCGCCCGCCCCCTGCCTGCCTGTCTGTCTGTCTGTCTGTCTGTCTGTCTGTCTGTCTGTCTGTCTGTCTGTCTGTCTGTCTGTCTGTCTGTCTGTCTGTCTGTCTGTCTGTCTGTCTGTCTGTCTGTCTGTCTGTCTGTCTGTCTGTCTGTCTGTCTGTCTGTCTGTCTGTCTGTCTGTCTGTCTGTCTGTCTGTCTGTCTGTCTGTCTGTCTGTCTGTCTGTCTGTCTGTCTGTCTGTCTGTCTGTCTGTCTGTCTGTCTGTCTGTCTGTCTGTCTGTCTGTCTGTCTGTCTGTCTGTCTGTCTGTCTGTCTGTCTGTCTGTCTGTCTGTCTGTCTGTCTGTCTGTCTGTCTGTCTGTCTGTCTGTCTGTCTGTCTGTCTGTCTGTCTGTCTGTCTGTCTGTCTGTCTGTCTGTCTGTCTGTCTGTCTGTCTGTCTGTCTGTCTGTCTGTCTGTCTGTCTGTCTGTCTCTCTGTCTGTCCGTCCGTATGAAACACTGGATCTCAGAGACTATAAGAGATAGAGCTCTAATTTTTTTTCGACAGTATTTCTTATGCTTGCACGCAGATCAAGTTTGTTTCAAATTTTTGCCACGCCCACTTCCGCCCCCGCAAATCATAAAAAAGCGTATTAAGCGTATAATTTTAAAGCTAGAGGCGCGGTATTTATATTAAGAACTATAGTCTGTGTGATCCCTGAAAATTTGGTTGCGATCAGATAAAAATTGTCGAAGTTATTAAAGAAATAATTTTGTATGGCCACAAACGGCTGCTGGCAGCATGCCTCATTTGGTTGACCAATTAGACCAACTAAATATTCTTATCCGTTCTTGGTTGTGTTCGGAAAAGAATCTTATAAGATATTCGAGAAGCAATTTTAATATATGGTAATAATTATTAGCCGCTTTAATGCAATAATAACGCGTTTTTACACACATAAATACTTGTGTATGTATTTTTGTATGCATGTGATTATATTACACTTGCATTTGCATTTGTCCGTTATGTTCAAAATTGTATTAACTGTTTTTCTGGCGTCCTGACGCTTTTCTGGTTTAGGTATGGGTAGCGGGTATCTCACAGTCGAGCTCACTCGACTGTAGCTTTCTTACTTGTTTAACATGCAGTTTAGTGCCGGACGTGGATATGTGAAAGTGATTTTTGGATGTAATATGTATATGCACATATATGAATTTATATATGTGTGTACGCTTAGAAACTAGCGGATCACAGTGAAAAAACTATGTAGAGGGCCAATATTGGCAAAGCATTTTTGCACTTCAGAACAGGAAAAAATTCACTACGGCTAGGCGTATGTATTTTATACCTATATTCTTGTATATAGGCATATATATATCACTTTTCACTTTTCACTTAGAACTTGGACTCGGATGGAAATAACGCCGTTGGAAAGGAATATGGCAACCACGGACGATTGGTTAGGAAAATTGTCGTACTTATCTTGGAAAAAATCCGCAGAGGAGGCGCTGATCAGGATAGATCGCAGGCGTCGAAGGACCATGTAATGGAGTGGGCGGCTTCTTCCAAAATTAAGGCCGGCTTTCGTGGCGGAGCTGGTCGTGGCCGTTGAAATGTGTGTTTAGGGGGTGGTTGCTGCTGCTGGTAGAAGTCCCAAAATTACCAAAGTAGAAGGGCGGCGAGAAATCAACTTCACAAAATTCTTTTTATTGGCACAACTTCAATTTTAGACTAACTTATAACTAAGAGGGAAAAGAGCCCGAGACCGCGGAGTGGTGGGTTTTGTCGGAGCGGGAGAGCCAACGGAGAGTGCAAGCGCCAGTGCAGCGCTCGCTCGTACACTGCCGCTCAGAACTAAGCGCCCATGTGGCGCAAACATAGATGAAAGACGGGGAACATGGATATTGAGCTGGCTTAGCAAGTAGGGGCTCTCCAAATCCCCGTTAATAAGTTTATGTAGAAAGACGACGCCAAGCATCGTCCTACGGTTAGCTAAAGAAGGTAAATTAAGTAGGAGAAGGCTACTAGAGTAAGACGGTAATCTGAAGTTGGCATCCCAGGGTAGGCCACGGAGGGCGAAAAGTTTTTTTGGACAGATTCGATTCGGCTACTATCTACTCGAATTGAGAATCGAATTCCTTGGACCACCTTTTAATGAATCCAAGCAAGCCTCTGGCTTTGTTAACCATACAGGAAATATGTTCTGAAAACGAATGTTTAGGATCTAGGCGGACACCTAGAACATCGACAATAGAAATTCTTTCCAAAGAGCAATCGTTAAGCATATCAGTGGCAAGCTGGGGAGTGACGCGTGAAAATATAATCAGTTTGTTGAGATGTAAATCGTTAGCATGACACCATGCTTGGAAGTTGTCAAGATCTGATTGTAGGTCTGATTGGCATGAATTGTCCCTAAGCTGCAAGCAAAGTTTAACGTCATCCACATACATGAGTACTCTGGATTTAGTTAGAACCAGCGGCAAGTCATTGATAAACAATGTGAATAGCAGGGGTCCAAGGTGGCTACCCTGTGAAACGCCCGATGTGACACTGAGGCTATTGGATAGAACGTTTCTGAACAGAACCTTTTGGGTCCTGTCACTTAGATAACTCGAAATCCACTTAAGAAGATCACTTGGAAACCCCATTGAATCAAGTTTCCTAACCAGAAGAGAATGATTAACCGAGTCCAATGCGTTACTAAATAACGTCGGCTTGAGAGTTTTGTTGGAAGCCCCTAATAACGAAAGAGGTCAGTTCCAGAAGATTGGTCGTGGTTGATCTTCGCCTCATAAAACCATGCTGAAATGGAGAAATGACGGATCTGCAAAGATGTTGCTAGTGAGGAGTGATTACATTCTCGAAAAGTTTGCGGATTGCCGATAACTTAGAGATACCTCTACAGTTACTGGCCTCCGATTTGCTACCTTTTTTGTGGAGAGGAATAACAAATGATTCCCTCCAAATAAGGAGAAATTCTGAGGATTCTAAAGATAAGGTAATCAATTTAAGAAGGGGGTTACACAGCGCGTCGGAGCAATACCTAAGCACAGAGCCTGGTATTTCATCGGGACCCTGCGAATATACTGGATTAACTCGTTGAAGATTATGAAGTGAGCTTTCGTTTAAAATAGGACTGAAGATTAAGTACGAACTGTATAGCTGTATAGCTATAGCTGGAGAAAATGTATGATCTTAAGATGTCAAGGGAGAATATGTATTTTTAAAAAACTCAGCGAAGGGATTGGCTATTTCTTGATCAGAATTTATAGTGGTATTGTTAAATGACAAAGAGGGAGGGTACAACGTGGGTTTACGTTTAGAGTTAACTGTTATAAAACTGTTTAGGGTTCTGCGTGAACCTTGCAACCTTGCAACGAGTCAATTTTGTAACACTGAGCGTTAAGCACGGTAAAGCTAGATCGAGCACTAAGATAAGATGAGAAAGCCGTTCTTGAACCAGTGAGCTTATATTTTTTATAAAGCCTAGATTTTACGTTTTTTAAACGTGTTAGCTCTTTGGTAAACCAAAGTGGTTTATTAGACACCGACGGATAGGCTTCAGGAACACATAAGGAGAAGAATGAGTTCATGCCACTATAAAAAATATCAACGGCTGTTGCCATGTCTGAACTCATGTAAAGATTAGACCAATCAAATTCTGGTATTAAAGTGTTTAGCCTCTGATAGTTAGCCTTACGGAAACAGCGGACTCTGTTTAAACTACTACCAGATGTTGTTGCTAAATATGTCCCAGTGTCGATAGTCACATCGAAAGTAGGATGATAAGGATCTTCAGGTTGCGTCATTGGAGGGACTCTAATAAGGTTTACGCCTGCAGGATCGGAGACAAAGCATAGATCCAGTAAGCGGCTTAAAGAATTAAAGACATGGTTAACTTGAGATAATGATAAATCAAGCAAGCCATTTAAGAGGTCATGCTGCGCCTCTGTATGAAGTACATTTGACCCACCATCAGAAGACCAGTGAGCTCCAGGTATGTTGAAGTCACCCAAAGTCACTAATTGCTCCCTATCAGAAAGCCTATTAGAAACTGCCTGAATTGCTGAAAGGTGTTTCCAATAAGTGAATACTGGGCTGGTCTGCCAAAACATTTCTTTGGCAGTTACTTATGTTGCAGACAATATTTAGAGACATTTTCACAGACCCTGGAATCACTGTGCACACTATCAGTACCAAAAAAACTGAGAGAGAACAGAAAGAGCGCAAGGGTTAGAATATGAGCAGCAGAAATCACAAGAGCGATGAGAGCTATGAACCACTTATATGCAGCTAACAGCAACCGACAACTCAAGCGGGGGAGAGAAAAATAAAACGGGATAAAGAAGAAAGAGGAAAAAGATAACCGTCTTAGCACAAAACTAAAAAGAGATTATTAATACAAATTAATTACACAGAAAAGTGCATGCACGCGCTTTAGCGAAACGGTATATAATTATGAATATTTAAGTGATACATTTGAATAAAACCCCGGTGGTTTGAAGTTAAATTAACACAAAGTCGGAGCGCAAAACAAAAACACGACCGTCCGCTACGAAGGGAAAGATCGAAAAACTTATTAGAAAATAATAATAGAACTTTTTTTTAAATTTTATATATTTTTAAACACCTTTAAACACCATTTAATTTTTAAACACCTTACAATTACAAGTAAAATATAATAATTGAACTTAAAATAAATTTGTTTTTGTTACAAAAATAATTAAAAAATACATTATCGATGTAGGGATTAATTTATTTGTTTGTTTAAGCATAAGTGCTTAAATAAGATTTACTGTAAAGATTTAATTGCTCCGCTCCAGGTTCCATCAATAACACAGGTCTACAAAAATTGAACTTACAAAAGTACGGAGAATAAAACCTTCAGATTGTAAAAAAATGGAGATTGTCAACTGTGAGTGTCAGACGTATTTTTGTATTGCTCCGCCGGTCAATCAAAAATACACTGAATCTAACTACAATTAATTCGCGAAAAGACGCTTAGGGCAGGCATGAGTACTTGTGCTTGGTTTGCCCTTGGAAATTATCAAACAATTAACAGTTAACCAACAGTTAGCTAATTAATAAAAAGTTATATATACAAATGCCAACGTGTAAGAGCTTAAGCTCGACAAGCAAAGAAAAAAATGAGCCAAGCTCGGCAACAACAACATGATGAGCGTCGGCTGTCGTCGCTGCGAAACAACGCGTACTTCTCAATACGAGCCCCCGATGTAACCGTCCCAACAACAACTGCAACGCTGCAAGCAAACACGGAGAGAGCACGCTCGCTCTCCCCTGCGTTGTTGTGCCCAAGCGGTACTCTGCAATCGTGGAGTGCACAGTGCCCGTCCCCCGACGTCAACGATCTACTAACAACAACAACAACTAGTACAACGCCCTCGCTTAAAACCGTATCTTCGACATCAAAAACTGCAACTACCACAACAACAACCTCTGCTGTTTCTCAGACCCCGGTGATGACAACGATCTGCGACAAGATCTCCCAACAAAGCACTATAAAGAATGCTAATGGTGCGTTAATCCAAACTGGGCTCGATCGATATATACAAACGAAGAGAAAATTAAGCCCTCAGCCAAACAAGAAAGCCAATGCACCCAAGATAACGAAAACTACTGAAAATACAGTGCCAAAAAATTCGCTCGCTAACAATAGATTCGCGATTCCGTGACCTGGATGAAGATGTTACTGCTCCAACACAGACGGCCAAAAAAGTAAGGCCGCCACCTATATACGTGCGTCAGGCCAATTGTACTGAACTGGTTAATAAAATTACAGCTACCATTGGTGCAAACGAATTTTATGTAACGTCCATAAAAAGGGGCAACATAAATGAAGTAAAGATACAGGTCAACGACGAACACAATTTTCGAGCCGTTACCAACTTTCTTGACAATGGAAAGTTCAACTACTACACCTATCAACTGAAAAGTAGCAAGGGTCTACAAGTAGTAATCAAAGGGATAGAACCAACAGTCCCAATTAACGAGATAATAAATGGACTAGCCGACAACGGCTTTAAAGTAAAAACAGCTATAAATATAATGAACAGAAATAAAATTCCTCAACCAATGTTTAAGGTAGAACTAATGCCAAACAGTACTACCTTAAGTAAAAATGAAGTTCACCCGATATATAAGCTTCAATACCTGCTTCATCGCAGAATCACAGTAGAGGAACCGCACAAACGAAATGGACCAGTTCAATGCTCGAACTGTCAAGAATACGGACACACGAAAACATACTGCACTCTCCGCGCAGTCTGCGTTGCTTGCGGAGATGTGCATCCCACTGAGGCCTGTCCCGTTAATAAGACTGACCCATCTGCCAAAAAATGCAGCAACTGTGGGGGAAACCACACTGCCAACTATAGGGGGTGCCCCGTCTATAAAGATTTAAGAGATCGCCTTGCCCAAAAAATTACCATAGCTCGAAATCCAGTCAGCCGAAATAGTTTGCCGTATACACCATCAACCACGACCCCAGGAGTCTCTTTTGCTCAGGCGCTGCGATACAACAAAGAAACTTACGCCTCAGTCTCTAATCCGGGGCCTTCACAATCCACTAAAGACATACAACCGGCGCAGACATTTAAAGTAAACCCCGCATTTACTGCCCATCGTAGCGATCAAAATTCACACCAATTGCCTAATGGAATCGAGGCAATGCTGGCAACTTTAACAAATACAATGGTAGCTATACAACAAACAATGCAGGAGCTTATGCGCAACCAAAATCTTCTACTGGAGTTCATGATCAAACAATCACAATCATCCAAATAATGACTTCCCTACGGATATCTACGTGGAACGCTAACGGCGTCTCGCAGCATAAACTTGAGTTAGCTCAATTCCTACTTGACAACCATATCGACGTAATGCTTCTCTCAGAAACACACCTTACAAACAAATACAATTTTCAACTACGAGGATATATATTCTACGGAACAAATCACCCAGATGGTAAAGCACATGGAGGGACCGGAATTCTAATCAGAAACCGTATCAAGCACCACTACCACAACAAATTTGCTAAAAACTACCTACAGGCCACATCTATAAATATACAACTAAACACTGGCAACCAAATTACACTAGCCGCCGTATACTGCCCCCCTCGCTTTACTATAGCTGAAGATGAGTTTATGCAGTTTTTCAACTCACTAGGAGACCACTTCATAGCAGCAGGAGACTACAACGCCAAGCACACACACTGGGGATCTCGTCTCGTGACTCCAAAAGGAAAGCAGCTCTATAATGCAATTATCAAACCCAAGAACAAGCTCGACTATGTTTCGTCTGGCAGACCAACATACTGGCCGGCAGACCCAAAAAAACTACCCGACTTAATAGACTTTGCGATCACCAAAAACATTCCTAAAAATCTGATAAGCGCCGAATGCCTTTCGGATCTTTCATCTGACCATTTGCCTGTCCTGTTTATTCTACTCCGTAACCCAGGAACATTCGAACAACCATTCAAATTGACCTCACAGAAAACCAATTGGGTCAAGTACCGAAAGTACATTAGCTCACACATTGAGCTAAGTCCGCATCTCAATGACGAAGCCGATGTAGACAGCTTTGTAAAGTCACTGGAGTCTGTACTCGTCTCCGCAGCTCGAGCTTCAACACCTCAAACTATAAATTCACAATGCAATCAAAAGAAGACAAATCTACAAATCGAACAGCTCGTCCTTGAAACGCGACGTTTACGCCGAGAGTGGCAATCCCACAGATCGCCATCTGCTAAGCAAAGCTTTAGACGTGCCTCACGCCAACTTACCAAAGCACTACATCAAGAAGAAGCAAATGTCCACCGTCGCTACATAGAGCACTTGTCAACTTCTAGTACAAAACATTCACTATGGAGAGCTCACCCAACTCTGAGCTCACCAAAAGAAATCGTGATGCCTATTAGAAATCCTACAGGCGGCTGGGCACGCAGCGACGCAGACAGAGCCAGCACGTTTGCCAACCACCTTAAAAATGTCTTCCAACCAAATCCTGCCACTAGTGCGTTTACTCTGCCCACTTTACCATATGAGCCTCAGCCTCAACATGAGCCAATTGAGTTTCGTCCAAACGAAATCGTTAAGATAATCAAAAATCAACTGAATCAGAAAAAATCCCCAGGATGCGACCACATAACTCCCAAAATGATCTTTGAGCTCCCATATTGCGCCGTTTGCACTATCACCCAGCTTTTCAATGCCATCGCGAAACTTGGCCACTATCCAGTGAGATGGAAAAAGTCAATTATAATAATGATAGCAAAGCCGGGAAAAGACCACACAATCCCCACGTCGTATAGACCTATAAGCCTACTTTCATGCTTATCTAAACTCTTTGAAAAATGCGTTTTGACACGGATAAACACACACCTAAGACTACAGGAAGGAATCCCGTCACATCAGTTTGGGTTTCGTGAAAAGCACGGAACAATTGAGCAGGTCAACCGGATAACATCAGAAATTCGGAACGCTTTCGAAAAACGAGAGTACTGCACAGCCACATTCTTAGATGTATCTCAAGCATTTGATAGAGTCTGGTTAGAAGGTCTAATGTACAAGATCAAGACAATGCTCCCCTATAACACCCATAAGCTTTTAGAGTCTTACCTGTATGACAGAAAATTTGTGGTGAGGTGCAACACTGCTATATCTGATGATTTCACTGTTGGAGCTGGAGTTCCTCAAGGTAGCGTGCTAGGGCCAACATTATATGTCCTATACACAGCAGACATCCCAACAAGCACACGACTAACAACTTCTACGTTTGCTGACGATACAGCTATTCTTAGTCGTTCAAAATGCCCGATGCAAGCAACTGCGCAGCTAGCTCTTCACTTGCTCGATGTTGAAAAATGGCTATCAGACTGGCGAATTAAAGTGAACGAACAAAAATGCAAGCACGTCACGTTCACCCTGAACAGACAAAACTGCCCGCCTCTTATGCTAAACAACACACTACTTCCGCAAGCAAACGAAGTGACATATCTAGGAGTACACCTCGACAGAAGACTCACATGGCGCCGGCACATTGAAGCCAAGAGAACACACCTAAAGCTAAAAGCCAGCAGCCTTCACTGGCTTATCAACGCCCGGTCTCCTCTTAGCCTTGAATATAAAGTCCTGCTGTATAACTCGGTACTAAAACCTATATGGACGTACGGCTCCCAGCTATGGGGGAATGCCAGCAATAGCAATATTGACATAGTCCAGCGAGCCCAGTCGAAGATCTTGAGAACAATCACCGGGGCACCGTGGTACGTTCGCAACGAAAACATACATCGCGACTTAAACATTCCACCAGTCAAAGAAGTGATCGCAGAACAGAAGGAAAAGTACTTCACCAAGCTATCGTTGCACCCTAACCACCTGGCGAGAGGTCTAACAAGGTTGAGCAGCCAATCGCGTCTTCGTCGCAATGACTTACCCACCCAATGACTGACCTGAGGAACGCGTAACCAGAATGCAGTCCTAGTATACTGTTAGTTGAATTTTAATATTAAGATTCGTAAACTTATTGTTAGTCTCAACTTAAGAGAAGATTCAATAAATAAAGCAAAGCAATAAAAAAAAAAAAAAAAAAAGATTGTAAAAGATCTCGGTCTGTATATTGCTAGTTCGAAAATCAAAAAAATTTCTCACGAACTAATTTTGAGGAAATCGCCCTCAAAGTACTAAAAATGACCTATTTTGGCACTTTTCAAACGCTAATAGCTTTGAAACCACGCGTGTACCAAAGTTGAATGTGGACTTAAATGAAAGGCCAATCCTTCCCCTTTCAGATTTCAGATGGGCCCTGAATTTGGGACGTCATGTTTAGGAGCTATATCGCTTTTTCTGAACTGCTTTTTGAGCCCTTTTTTTGCTATGTTGTAGCCCTGGAACTCAGTACATAATGTGATGACTCAGATGTAACTCCCCAAAAAATTGTTCTAGTTTCAGATCTAGTTTCAGATCTTCAGATCACAATCTGAAAGTTTTATTCTCCGTACTTTTTCTTGTTGACCTGTGTAATTAGTCGGTTTTTGCATACTTATTTCTTCATTAATTTTATTCAATTCATAAAGGTTAAACAATTTCAGATACTGAGCTGAGCAGCTGTAGTTGCCGCTCAGAGCTCGTAAGTAAGTCTTATTTTATAAATTTACTTAAGGGCTAAAGAAAGCTAAGTTTGATAGCCGCGCTGTCCACAGCGGCAGCGGAAGACGGCTATGTATTCTTAA
This sequence comes from Drosophila anomelani, assembly GCA_035045905.1. Taxonomy (NCBI): domain Eukaryota; kingdom Metazoa; phylum Arthropoda; class Insecta; order Diptera; family Drosophilidae; genus Drosophila; species Drosophila anomelani. Next base: position 108,761 of record JAWNOO010000083.1, on the reverse strand, counting down.
GTGTATAGCTATGCTCGCTTAGTCTGGAGCGCGGAGGTATATGCACATACATACGTAAGATCCGCTCGTGGTACATTTATGCTGACACCTGCACTTTCTCCGTGCGGTGCAAATGCGCAGCGAGGGATTCATATTTCGGCTAAGGTTTATGACCGAGGCCTTGGGTTGTGTAATCGTTCAATGCATTTAAGTACTTTTAGTACAGTGGGTTGTGTATGCATTTATATGTCTGATATATTTATAAGAATGTATATTACATCTCCCTCCTTTTGAATAACATAATGTAATGAAGTTATTTTCTAGTATAAAATTACGAATTTTTAGCAGAAACCGTAATCATTATAAGTTTTATTTGAAAAACTTAAATGGTAATGATTATTTTTAGATTTTTTTCTAGTCTTCAAAAATAATCATTCGACTTGAGTAAAAAATATATAAATTACAATTAAAAATGGTTTTTGATCAAAAAAATAGAATTAAAAAATAATGATTATTCATGATTTTTATTTTTTTGATCAAAATAAAACTCAAAACCAAATCACGGGTTCCGTACAAGACTTTGTACCAATATTATTTCTATCTATCTTTTTGTTTTTGTTTGTTAATATCTAGCATTATTATAGATCTCTTATATGCCTGTTCTAATCTAAATTTAGATTCCTTAGCATAATCTTCTATGTTATATAATGGTTCTATTCTATATATGAGCAAATCCCACGTGTCGCACGCTACATTCGCTCGATTTTAGATAAGGAAAATCAATTTTTTCGGTGGTTTTTTAAATATTTACCGAAAACTTTTGTTATGTGTTTATAGTGAATTGAGAGTATTTTCGTTGGGTATAACGTTTAATTTTACTGGAGTCACTGTTTTGAAAATAACTAATAAAATTGTGACGTGTCGCACGCTACACGCCGCGGAAGTGAGTTTCAAAATTTGCATTTCAAACGCAATTTTTAGCGAATTATGCAATATAAACCCTATGAAAGTTAATATCCTTAAGAAAGTTAAGAATATTAGAAGACAAAAACTGATCGTTTGGTCCTAATAATGTTTACGGATTTTTTGCAAAAGCCGTAGACCCATTGTGTCGCACGCTACGTGTCGCATGCTACATTTTTTCCATCGGACTTTGGACGCTGTTTTTTATTATTTTAATACATTAGAAGATCATATATGCATTTTATATTGAATACTTGCATCCATCTAGAGATGTTAGAAAATAAAAGTCAAAGCATCAGTCGTCTGGTTAGAAGAAATAAGCAAAACAAAACATGCCCTTTTTTTGGCCGTTTTTCGTTAAAATAATGAAAAATTGCGATTGCGAGAATATGCATTCGAATATTTTGAAACTTGCTTTAGAATATGATAAAGGCTATCAAATTTGATCAATTGGACCATATTTTAATGTAACTATGTTGATAAAAAACATTTTAGAAAAGTTTTTCACTTTTGGCCGAGGTGGACAATTCCTGGGATTTGCCCATCTGCTATTGCAATGTTTTGGCAAATTTGAAGATTTACCAAAGACTAACTCGTATGGACAATGGTCATGTACCTTAGAGGCGGTTGTATTAAAGCAATATACGAAGATTGTAGCCATATATCCCAATCTGTTTTATCAACTGTGATATATGAACGTATGAACTCGTTAAGTGTTCTGTGGCTTCGTTCCACTGTTCCGACAGTCTGATAATGGTGTGCAGTAGATGTTATGTTTTTGATATTTAAGTTTTTACATAAATCTTCAATTATCGAATTTTTTTATTCTGTTCCCATGTCCGTAATGAACGTCTTCATTGGACCGTACTTTAGAATAAAATCTTCGAATATAGCTTTTGCTACTGTGTTTTGCACTTTTATTTGGTATTGGTATTGCTACCAAATACTTTGTCAAATCGCATATTAATGTTACTACGTATTCGTTTCCATTGTTCGATTTTGGTAGTGAACCAATTGTATCCACAATTACTCTCTCTCTGGAGTTTCTGTTATAGTTAGTGGGGTCTTTGTATGTTTAATCGTTTTAGACTTTTGGCATTTTGGGCATTTGTTTATGTACTCTTTTATGTCTTTAGACATATTATTCCAGTAGTAGTGTCTCTGGACCTTGGCCAAGGTTTTTGTAATGCCTGTGTAACCACCTTGTATTGGATCGTCATGGAATGTAGACAGTATAGCTTCTTTTTTTCTCTTCATATTGATTACGGTCACCGGGATGAGTAGCGCTACTCCTAATAGTTTCCATATTTTATTGCCCAGTACTTTAAAATTATCAATTGAAACGAGTTCAAAGTTATTTTCCCACGGTGCCACTTTGAGTTGGCTGATTTTGTTAATACCGGCCTGCTTTTCAAGCCTTAGGAAGAATTGACCCAAGTCAAAGGTTCTATTAGTATACAAATCGCTAACATCATAACTGGCTGTAATGCTCTTTCCGTATTTGAATAAACACATTTTATTATTTACATGCAAGTTCACTACTTTACGTACTTTATCATTATTAATGACTTCATATACGTTGGGCTTTGAACCTTTTTCTTCAGCCTAAGCAATTTTGTTTGTTTTTCTCCTGCACAGGATTTCGGTCTACTTTGGTTCCTTGTAGTGACTTTATGTATACTTCCAGTAATATTTTGTAATTCTTTGATGGTTATTCTCGATAACGCATCAGCTACGAAATTATCTTTACCCTTCAAGTATTCTACCGTAATATCAAATTCCTCCAATTCAAGCCTCATACGTGTTAATTTCGAACTTGGATTTATCATTGAAAACAAATAGGTTAGCGGTCTATGGTCTGTTTTAACCGTGAAATGGTTACCATAAATATATGGTCGAAAATGTGTTATAGCCCAATGAATAGCAGCTAATTCTTGCTCAGTAGTACTCTTGTTGCTTTCTCCTTTGGTAAAGGATCTTAATGCGTATGAATTGAATTGGAAGTTGGAGACCATTATGGCTTTGAGTTAAAACCGCTCCACACGCTTGCTTACTTGCATCAGTTATTATGCAGAATTCTTTAGTGAAATCTGGATATTGTAACAAGGTTGGATTCATAAGTGCCGTTTTAAGATGATCTAAGGCATTCTGGCATTCAGATGTCCATTCGAATTTCACATCTTTTTTACATAAACTGTTTATGTGACGAGAATAGTCGGCAAATTTTTTTACAAAGCGCCTATAGTAATTGCAAAATGCAACGAATTGTCTAGCGCTGTCCGCATCATGTGGGACTGGATAATTTTGGATGACATCGTATTTTTTTTCGTCTGGCAAGATTCCTTTATGTTCCAAAAATGTGACTTCGTGCATGAAAACTGATAATTTTTCAGGATGTAACTTTAGGTTCAGGATGTAACTTTAGGTTACATTTCTCGAAGACATCAGTTAAGTTCTTGAGCATATGTTTTTCGGCACATCCTATGACTATTGAGTCATCCATATAAAGAAATGCCTGCGAAGGTTTTAATCCAGAGAAAGCGATAGTCATCCTTCTTTGGAATGAATTTGGGGCTATTTTCAAGCCAAATGGTAATCGCGTAAAGCGATACAAGCCATTGCTCGTTGAAAATGTCGTTATATCCCTGGAACTTTTTTCAAGTTCAATTTGGTGAAGGCCAGACATTAAGTCAAGGCATGAAAAATATTTTGCTCTACCTAGTTGATCTAGAATATCATCAATTCTAGGTAGTGGGAATTTTTCGGACAATAGTTTTTTATTAATTTGACGATAGTCGATTACTAATCGCCATTTTTTCTTGTCAGAGTCCGGAAGGGACTTCTTCGGAACTAATAAAAGTGAGCTATTATAAGCTGAGGCTGATGGTTCGACTATTATGTCGTCTATTAATTTTTGTACTTGGGCTTGAATTTCTTGCGCTTGGCTGTGAGGACTTCTATAGTTCTTAATGTACACGGGCTCATCATCCTTCACTCTAAGCCTTTGCTTGTAAAAATTATTTGATTCGGTTTCTAGTCCAAATATGTCTGTATATCTGGTGCATAAATCTTTTAATTGTGTTTTGAACAAAGGCGGAAAGTTTTTAATTAGCTTTTTCATAATGAAGTCGTCTCTTCCTTCGTTAGTTTCTTTTTGTTCGCGCCACAAGAGCGCTTAGTTCTTAGCGGCAGTGTAGGGGCGAGCGCTTGCACTCCCACTTGCATCTCCCGCTCTCCGTTTCTCTCCCGCTCCCGTTTTCCTAGCCGAAATCCACCACTCCGCTTTCCCGGGCCAATTTGTCTCGTAGTCTTAAGTTAATCTCAAAAACTGAAGTGTGCCAATAAAGTGCTTAATATTGTGAAGTCGATTTCTCGCCGCCTTTCTTCGTTTTGAACTTGAGTGAATTCCAGCAGCAACAATCCACCCCCAAACCGATCTCTACGGCCACGACGACCACCCCAGCGACAGCCGGCTTAATTTGGGTTCCAAATCCGCCCACTCCATTTCATGGTTCTTCGAGCCGGATTTTCGGACTTCGAAGTTAGGGACTGTTCCCATAAGGAAGTTTGCTTGCGCACAGGAAAACCAGTTGTCAGTGGAGATATTGGAATGTGCTAGCGCTGTCAAACACCCCTGAATCGTGGATTGTAGCTCCTTTAGAGCATGTCCAGATTCTTGAGAAATGGAACTCAAGTTGAACAAGAGCTTGAGTTGGCTGTTGACTAAAAGTCTTTTATTTTGGAAACGGTCTTGAAGCGCTTCCCACGCTGACGCGAAACCGTCATTTGTAAGCGGGGATTTGGACACTATTTTTGTGAGGAGATGAAAAAGCTTCTCGACCGGTGGTAGTCCCCATCGAAAACTTCTGTATCGCAGGGCGGTAGCCGGCAACCGGACGAAATAAGCGGTTGAGAGGGAGGAGCTTGAACGGCTTCAGGCGTCACTCTGTCTAGCGTTTCGCTATTCTGTGCTGCACAGGTCTCGTATACGGAGTAGCAATAGTCATACTTTGCTTGTAGGAGAGGCAAGGTGCTGAGGGATCCTTCCTGGGCAATTAGGTCAGAGCAGATTTCGTACTCTTTTTCAACCTTGTCTCATAAGGCTCGCACTTGGTGCAGACGGACTTGCAATGTGTGTAAAGATTGCGAAGCCTGACCAGGAGTGTTGATCTTGTCTTCGAAAGCGCTGACGCGATCGCTCACGGCGATAAATTTATGCAGCGCTGCGGTTGCGGCCGTTGGCTGCTCGGTTACCGACATTTTGCTACTAGCGCGTGTGACCCTCAGGAATTTAGTCCCGGATGCAGAGGTATTCTCTGGCTGTTCCACAATTGAAGATTCGCTCGACGCTTTCGCCACCGGTTTGGAGACGACAATTCTCGGACTTGTTTTCGAGCTTGTCGATGGGCGATCTCCGATCTTCGGCGTGACCCTCGAGCTTCTAGGTCTGGGGCTAGCGGACTTGGGCACTTGTTTGACGCGAGAAGGTAGCGGAGAGGAAAGGGTGGTTTTTGTTTCCTTCTTTGGTGTCGGCGTTGGCTTCTTGTCGCCCTCGACGGGCATACTCAGCTACGCTCTTCAAATCGAAAGGCCTTCCCGCCGCCAAAAAAATGAAGGAAACGAAAAAAAAACTGACCCGCAGACTCGGTTTGGAGCAAATTAGCTGATATAGCTAGAAAAATAGATAGAAAAAATAGCTAAAAGTAGTCGATGATCACGTAGAAGATATCTGAACGCTCCTTGGAAACAAATCGCTGAATATAGCTAAAGTTCCGAAAAAAGAGCTGAAAGCTTTCTGGAAAATAAATAGCTAAATATAGCTAAAGGTTCCGGAAAAAACAAAAAAAGTTTTCACTGGAAAAAAATATCCAAAATATAGCTAAAGGTTCCGGAAAACCCAAAAGAGCTGAGAGCTCACTGGCAAAAATAGCTAAATCTCACTGAGCCGAACCTTAGTCCAAAAGGAATAACAAATCTGAATAGCTAAACAAACCACGGAAAAATAGCCAAATCGTATAACCTATGACACAGAGCGATAAATCAACCAACAGAAAACTACGAATATCAATGTCAAAAACTAAATAGCCAGAAAAAATAATTGGCTTGATACGATAGCCTAGGAGCAGAATTTAGATCTGAACTTCTCTGGCAAAATTTTTTGTAATTTAGGAACACAATCAAAGCGTAAACACTTTTGCGACACAAGAAAAAAGCAAAAAAAAAAACTAGCTAAAAAAACGGATCTAAAATAGCTATCGACTTTGAAATTTTCTTTGACGATTATTTTAAAAATCTCAAATTTTGCTTCTGCGATCGATTTTGTATTCGGGTATGGATGCAAGATTTTGTGTGCCCTGTGTTTCTCTCGTTACTACTTGGATTGTATGAGCGCAGGTGCTTGTATATGACCAAAATGGAGACGAAATAAAATTGCCCAAATATATGTATGTGTGTATATGGAGTTATAGAGTTCATTACTTAGCACAGAATAGCGGTAAGCTCTGCCCATGTATGTATGTATGTATTTGATGGAAAAATTTTGGCTGCTCGCAGAATAGCGGGAAGCTTATGTATGCGGATATATATGTATGTCAGAATAGCAATTAAAAAACAATTGATTTTTGTGGATATATGTATATGAATATGATATATATTTATTTGATTGCTGGAACGAAATTTTAGTTTTTAGTTTTTAGTTTCAATTGTTAATATGTGTATGGGTCTTTGGAATAATATATGTAGATATATGTGTAAATAATATAATATTGTTATGTGTCTTTGGAACAATATATGTATGTATTAATGTGTATGTGTATACTCGGATATGTGTAAATAATATAATTTTTTTATTCTTGGTATGATTTGTGTGTGTATATATTTGGATTTTGACGTGACAACGTCTAATAAATTGGTTTGCCGGGTGACACTTCAAGAAACTGCGTTACGCTCCGCGTTATGCGCTCACAATGAGAGCGAGTGAGAGGCATGCATCCCTTCCACTCGGGCATGGTTAGCCCGCCTAAGAGCGAGAGGGACAGACATAAAAAGTGAAAGGCACGCGTCCCTTCCACTCGAGCAAAATTAGTCCGCCTAAGAGGGAGAGAGACAGAGCGAGAGAGATAGGCATACACACCGGTTCATGTCTTGCGCTTCTATTTCGCTTAAGCGCCTGCATAAAAGTTTACACGTTGGCAGTTAATTGTAAAACGATTGTGTAGTGATAATGTGAAGGTAGGTTCGTCCATCGCAACAATTCAATTCACGTCTTTGTATAAATTAATGTTTTAAATATAATTCTTTGTATAAATAAATGTTTTAAATTGTTACTTTTATTTCCTACTATACGAATGAATATTCACATTAAAATTATTTTACCACTCAAAGTCGTCACGTAAAGCCAAAAAGGGACTAATTCTGAATCGGAAAGCTGATCTATGCTAGTTATTAAAGGGCTAACAACTCTGCATACAAGGTTTTTTTTGACATGCAGTTTAGTGCCGGACATGGATATGTGAAAGTGATTTTTTGATGTAATATATACATATATGCACATATATAAATTTAGATATGTATGTATGTACGCTTCGATACTAGCGGATCACAGTGAAAACTATGTAGAGTAGAAAAAATTCACTGCGGCTAGGCGTATGTATTTTATACCTATATTCTTGTATATAGGCATATATTAATCACTTTTCACTTTTCACTTAGAACTTGGACTCGGATGGAAATAACGCCGTTGGAAAGGAATATGGCGACCACAGACGCATGGTAAGGAAAATACTCGTACTTATCTTGGAAAAATCCGCAAAGGGCGGCGCTGATCAGGATAGATCGCAGGCGACGAAGGACCATGAAATGGAGTGGGCGGATTTGGAACCCAAATTAAGCCGGCTGTTGCTGGGGTGGTCGTCGTGGCCGAAGAGATCGGTTGCGGGTGGATTGTTGCTGCTGGAATTCCCACAAGTCCAAAACGAAGAAAGGCGGTGAAAAATCGACTTCACAATGTTAAGCACTTTATTGGCACACTTCAGTTTTTGAGATTAACTTAAGACTACGAGACAAATTGGCCCGGGACCGCGGAGTGGTGATTTCCGCTAGGAAAATGGGAGCGGGAGAGAAACGGAGAGCGGGAGATGCAAGCGGGAGTGCAAACGACCCTACACTGCCGCTCAATTAGATTGTGCCCGCGCTTTCTCCACATGTCTGTCGACGCGCGTTCCGGCTACATAAAAAAGAAGCAGCTATGCCTGAATTGTTTCGCTAGAGGCCATTAGCTACGTGATTGCACGAGCACACACAGCTGTTTTACGTGTAGGGGGAGGCTCTGCTGCATTGCGGCTCCCCCAGTTCCTTCAACACAAGTTCTTCAAACAAACACGGCGCCCTCTACGCAACCGTCCTCGACACCCTCCAGTCGCAATGCATCCGCGAGTACCTCAACGGTGAAGAATTATTTCGCCTCAGACACTACAGCCGTCCTGCTGAGAACGGCAATTATTGACGTGTGCCATTTGGGCAGAAGTTACCGGGCCCAAGCTTTTTTCGACTCGGGATCGGAAGCTACCTTCATCTCCAACCTCCTCAAGTTGCCATTCCGTAAGATACAAACCCAAGTCTCAGGGCTAAACCAATCGGTTTCGGCAGTGTCAACGAGACTCTGCCAGTTTGCAATCCGCTCCCCTACTAAGCCGGGTCTTCAATTAGATACCGCAGCCTATGTCCTTCCGGAATTAGCGGGCAAACTGCCCTCCCATCCAGTTTCCAGGAATTCTTTACAAGACCTGCCCGATCTCCAATGGGCAGACCCAAATTTCTTTGAAAGTTCCCAAATCGATATACTGATCGGAGCAGATATTTTACCGTCGGTGATGCTGCAGGGCACTAGGAGAAACATTTGTGGCTCACTCCTAGGCCAAGAGACCATCTTCGGGTGGGTACTTACCGGGCCGATTTCCAATACTAAGGCCAACAGAGTCGCATCCTTCACTACTCAAGTACACCACAAAAATGAAGATTCCTTAGACTCACTTCTCAGCAAGTTTTGGGAGGTGGAGGATCTACCATTCCAGATGGTAAAAGAGTCCGATTCCTATTGCGAAAGGAACTTCCTCCGGACTACCAAGAGAGATGCAAGCGGGAGGTACGTGGTTACGCTCCCATTCTGCGACCCCGAAAGCTCGGGGTCCGATTTAGGATATTCACGTCCATTGCGTTAGCTCAGTTTCTTAGAAACGAGAATCGTTTAAAAAGAGACTTTCCTTTAAAAGAGCAATATGACAGCGTGATTCAGGAGTATCTGGATCTAGGTCATATGAACGAAGTTCCATCGACTCATAGTTCCCCAACTTACTACCTTCCACATCACGCGGTAATCAAGCCCGAAAGTACTACGACAAAGCTTCGCGTTGTATTTAACGCCTTCAGTCCATCTGCGAATGGAACCAGCTTAAATGATATTCTTCATGCTGGTCCAGTACTGCAATCCGATCTGACCATTCAAATTCTGAAGTGGCGATATTTCCAATACGTGTTCAGCGCGGACATCACAAAGATGTACCGTCAGATCTGGGTCGATCCGAAGCATACACCCTTTCAAAGAATCCTGTTCCGCAATAAGGAGGGGGATATCCGAGACTTTGAGTTGAAAACAGTTACCTTCGGGGTCAACTGTGCGCCTTTCCTCGCTATTCGAGTGCTGCAAAAGCTAGCAGAGGATATCCAAGGGGCGTTTCCAAAAGCCAGCCACATTCTTCAACAACATATGTACGTCGATGACGTTCTAGCAGGGGCAAATTCCATAATTGAGCCCCATAGTTCAATCCAAGAGCTACAAGCAGCTCTTAGCTCTGCTGGTCTCCCTTTGGGGAAGTGGACTTTAAACCACACGAGCATACTAAAAAATATTCCAGCCGAACAACTCCTTCATAGCGAGTTCCTCGATATCGATACCGAAAGCACGGTCAAAACGCTCGGGATTCGATGGAGGGCTAAGTCCGACGAATTCTACTTCGTGCCGCCAGAAAAAATGGTGGAACCTTCCTTCACAAAGCACGAGGTGTTATCCCAAATCGCGAGGTTGTTTGATCCAGCCGGATGGCTCGCTCCGTTTATAATACGTTCCAAAAGGTTCATGGAGAAGATTTGGCTACAAGATTTAAGCTGGGATGATAAGCTTCCCAGCGAAATGAGTCAGAGGTGGCAGGCGTTTCTCCATGAGTATTCCGACCTCAACCAGATCCGCGTTCCGAGATGGGTCTGCCTTCAGCCTGAAATCAAAGTGGCGTATCATGGATTCTGCGATGCGTCCCAAAAGGCTTTAGGAGCGGCGATCAACGTGCGTGTCGAGGTTGGTCAGAAAATCCTTTCTAACCTCCTCACATCCAAGACACGAGTCGCTCCAGTAAAGACCGTGTCACTGTTAGCCGAAATGGTGACAGCTATCGTTCCCCATATGCATACACCAAGTTCCGACATACTCTACTGGACCGATTCTACAATCGTTCTGGCCTGGTTAAGGAAGCCGGCGTGCAACTGGACCACGTTTGTAGCCAACAGAGTGGCCAAGATCACCCAGGCAGTTCCAGTCGACTGCTGGGCACACGTTCGATCCGAACAAAATTCCGCCGATTTAGCTAGTCGAGGCGTGTCCCTACTCGAGTTAGCGGATAATCAACTTTGGTGGCACGGGCCAGAGTGGCTGCAAAGGCCACAAGAGCTGTGGCCAGCGCAAAGCGATGTGCAGCCGAACACAGAGCTCGAGCAGCGCGCGGTGAAAGTGCATTTCAGCCAGGTCCCCTCTGACGAATTTCTAGAACGTTTCTCTAAGTTGGACAAAGCACTGCGAGTCCTGGCGTATGTTCGGCGTTTCCTTAATCGCTGCCGTAAGGGCGCGATCCCCTCTACTTTCCGACCCACAAGTGAAGAAGTCCGAGAGGCAGAACGAGCGCTGATTTCCATTGCGCTGCGTCGAGCATACGGCCAAGTGCTGAAGCACTTGGCAGAGAAGAAGCCCATTTCGGGGGCAAGTCCAATTTTAAATTTATTTCCGTTCACAGACCAACTCGGCCTCCTAAGGGCGTGTGGTCGCCTCACAGCTTCTAAAGCCCTCCAGTATGATGAACGGCATCCAATAATTCTGCCCTACGCCTGTAGACTGTCTCGCCTTCTCGTCCAATTCACCCACCAGATTACTCTTCATGGCGGTAGTCAGTTAATCGTACGCCTGGTCCGATCGAAGTATTGGATTCCTAAAATCAAGAATCTGGTCAAGGCAGTAGTGAATCCGTGTAAGATCTGCACGATTTACAAAAAGAGACTGCAAACTCAGCTGATGGTTGATCTTCCTAAGGACAGAGTCTCCTTCTCGAGGCCCTTTATATATACGGGCATTGATTATGCCGGTCAGTTCGAGATTAAAAACTATACCGGGAGAGCGTGTCTCATTACCAAGGGATTTGTATGTGTATTTGTGTGTTTTTCCGCGAAGGCTATCCATTTAGAGCCAACATCCGATCTCACCGCCGAAAACTTCCTAGAAGCCCTTGCTCGTTTCGTAGTTAGGCGCGGGTGCCCTCAGCGGATTTATTCTGATAATGGCAAGAAATTTGTGGGGGCAGCTTCTCTACTTTCTCGGGACTTCCTTCAATCCTTCAAAGAGTCCGTAACCAGCCATCAGGGGCTCCACACTGGGGGGTCTGTGGGAAGCAGGGGTGAAAAGTTTCAAAACTCTTTTCTACAAAGCTACGGCAACCCGCAAGTATACAATTGAGGAACTTGCGATGCTTCTAGCCAAGATCGAAGCTTGCCTCAAATCCAGACCCCTCTCCACGATGTCTGAAGATCTCTCCGATCTGCTAGCCCTCACGCCTGGCCATTTCCTGATTGGAGGGCCGTTACTTTCCACGGCTTTGCCTGAGATAAAGGGCGAAGCCAAGTCGATACTCAATCGATGGCAACATTTGAAAGCCCAACATCAGCAGTTTAGTGCGCGGTGGAAAGAGGAGTATCTCAAAGAACTCCACAAACGCAACAAATGGGAATTTCCGAACGGAAACGTCCAAATTGACGATATGGTGGTAGTCAAGGAGGGCAGTTTGCCCTCGAACGAATGGCGGCTCGGCAGAATTGTTATTGTTTTCCCCGGAGCCGATGGCCGAGTTCGAGTGGCCGAAGTCCGTACGGCGCGCGGCACAATAAAACGCCCCATGCATAAAATTATCCTTCTCCCTATGGAGAGCAAGGAACCGGCTACTTCCTGCCATTAACCTATTTACGTCTGCGAGGTCCTGTACTAAGTCATTTTTTCTTCTCTTTTCCTCGCAGAACAACTTCAGCATAATGGTGATGCGTCCTCGTACAGACCAGAATTTGGAGAGCAGACGTACTCGAGGTATTCAATCCTACCGCTGCCGAGTCTGCCGGCGCATCCATCCTCTTCGGAAGTGCAAGAGGTTCCAAAAACTGAGCGCTGAGAAGCACCGCTCGTCAGCCCGTCTCCAGGGAGCCTGCTCGTCCGGCGGCCCCCACTCCAGCTCCGGCTCGTCATCCCGTCCCGAGGGAACCAGCCCGTGCGGAGGCCCCCACTCCATCTCCGACCGTGGCTGCCCATCTGGAACAGAAGGTGGTACATATCCGCCCGACAGCCTGCGTGCTGCTCGACACCGGGAGCGCGACCTTCGAGATGGGGGCCAAGATCGACCCGTGCATGCCGGTCAGCAGCATTGACCGGTTGCTGGCGGCGGCATACCGGCTGCCAATCACGCAGGCAGGCGAGGACGAAGTCTGCACAGCGACCCTTCGATCCAGCACGGGCGACTTCCGGCTCGAGGTCGTCTTGATCCCAGCCTTAAGATTCGGACGCCCTTACGAGCTCTGAGGCACACCATCCGGGCGAAGTTCAAGGATATCCGGCTCGTGGATGAGCTGTTCCATCGCCCATCGACCATTTCCCTCGCGTTGGGGTCAGACTTGTTCCCCAAGCTGATCCAACCGGGATTCCTGAAGCTGGAAGAGCTCCGTTTTCGGATGGACCGTCTCCACAGTGTGCCAGAAGGAGTAGTCCTGCTTTTCTGCCGCAAGGGGGGGAGAATGTTCGCGCCACAAGGGCGCTTAGTTCTGAGCGGCAGTGTACAAGCGAGCGCTGCACTGGCGCTTGCACTCCCGCGTGTACTCCTGCTCTCCGTTGGCTCTCCCGCCCCAGCAAAACCCACCACTCCACGGTCCCGGGCCCTTTTCCCGCTTAGTTATAAGTTGGTCTAAAATTAAAGTTGTGCCAGTAAGTGAATTATGTGAAGTTGATTTCTCGCCGCCCTTCTTCTTTGGGAATTTTGGGACTTCTACCAGCAGCAGCAACCACCCCCCAAACACACATTTCAACGGCCACGACCAGCTCCGCCACGAAAGCCGGCCTTAATTTTGGAAGAAGCCGCCCACTCCATTACAATTTAGAACCGTTATTGCTTTAGTAGTTAACCATTGTAGACGAGAGTTTGAAGAACATGAACCCTTTAGGGTTTTATGTACTGATTACAATCGCCTTTTTAGTAGTATTGAAGGCATTGAAAGACTTCAAAAACTTAAAACTGTACTGTTGGTAGAACTTGCTCGAAGTGTATCCTAATTTTTCCTCGTCCTATTCTATTTTTTCTTCTCTCGCGTCTATCAAGCCGCGTTCGTGCCGTACGTCACACGGCTGCGCCCCTCGGTCGGTTGGGCGGGAGGTGGGCGTGGGACCCCGCGCGAAAAAAAAAAGTTAATAATTATATATATATATATATATAGTATTTCCATCATTTTTGAATGAATAACAATATTGAAACTTACCGTTAAAACCTCGAAGGCGATTTTATTATGCCAAAAATTTATAGTTGGAACATTTGGAGGGGTTGATTTATATACCTCATCTGACTTATGAAGTTTAGATATAACAAAACTAAATGTATGAGCGGACATAGGTCCAGTATCATAAAAAAAATCCACAAGGTAATCATTCAAGTCAGGACTGAAAAAACAAATTTTGAAGTAAAGATTAATTATAAAATAAAAACTTGTTTTTTAATTCCCATTAAATTTTTGATTGTGATAAGGGAACGGCTTTTTCGATTCCGAAGAAAATAACAATGAAAACTTGAGAAAATTTGAGCACGCGTGAGACACGTATTACAACTTTTTGATGTTAGGTATGATATCGTTATTGTCGCAGATCGGATTAGGGCTATCGAAAATCAAGTTTAAAAGCTATCTAGAAGTCAGTATTTTTGTGAGATTTAGGATTTGAAACAAACTATATTTTGGCGGATCAATTTCATCGATTTGCGCTATCAAAAAAGAGGGAAGAGAAACTGCGGTATGTAAGCTAGAGCACTGCATTTCATGTTAATTAACAGATGTAATTTGTTCAGCGATCTCGTTGGAATAGAGGCACGCGGCGTTGGAGTGGGCGGTGCGGCGAATGCCATGCGCCATGTTTGAGTGGAATGCTGCACCACTTGAGGTATCTGCACCATCGACCCTATCATATGGAGGGGCGACGACGAGCATACCTGGATGGATGCCACGTAGTTTGCCTGATCTTCCCGATTTCGAGGGCTTTGCAAGAGGAATGACCAATATTTGTAACGATTCGTGGGTGATGTTACTAGTCTCGAAGAGGGCACACGATTTATGTCCCCGCTGGGGCTCGTCGGCTATTGGGTGGATCTTTCCCTCCCGGACTATGCCACCATGAGATAAAGTTTAAATTTAAAAACGCGTGATACGACGAAAAATTAATAAAGCTAATTACATTCTCCGTGTCGTTCCAAAGCTTGCAACTTACACGCTTAACTGCTGCTCTTTGGAAAGAATTAACTCTGTCGATGACTTGGGTGTCCGCCTGGATCCCAAATTTGACTTTATCGATTATATTTTGTGCATGGTGAATAAAGCCAGGAGTATGCTGGGATTTATTAAACGGCGGTCGAAAGAATTCGATGACCCCTATGTAGCTAAAACGTTATATATTTCATTAGTTCGTCCTATATTAGAATATTGATCTTGCCCCCAGTATAGGGTCCAAAGTAAACGCATTGAATCGGTTCAAAAGAACATTTTGCTTTTCGCTTTACGCGGTTTAAACTGGGATGCTGAACAGAGATTACCCTCCTATCATAGAAGACTTCTCCTTATTAACTTACCCTCCTTAGGCAATCGTAGAACTATGCTAGGCATTACCTTTTGTAAAGTGTAAGAAGGCTTAGATGCCTGGCAAATAGTGCATAAACTATTTGCCTGTTTGTTGTCGCAACTAGCACTTTAAACTAGGTGGACTTGTTTGAGGGGTTGAGTGCATGGGTCGTTCTAAAAGAACAGTATGAATAAAAGCTCTGGGTCTGCGTTAGAACTCTTACTGACTTTATTAATTAAACTTAACAATATATATAGGTACACAAACGCTTATGCTAACAGAAATAACGTATAAGAAATAGTGTGCGGTTACTTGTGAATGTGGGTTAGTGTCGCGAACTGAGACCATCGCCCCAGTTCATTTCCTCGTCTCAGTTGACCATGCATGTTCGCTTGACCTGGTAAATGATACTTTATTTACGACAAATGCAGGTCACTGTGACTGAAGAGTTGTTACATAATGTGTGTTGTGTTTTGAGATATTCTTACTTATGACTACATACTGCTGCGACTGAACACCTTTATTTATAACCTTATTCACGGTGATGTGGAAAGTACTGACTTGTTAGGCCGTTCCGTGTAGAACTACTAGATCGTATATAACCTTAGTTTTGCGCCACTGTAGAACCTTCTATGAACTGTAGAACCTCCTATGAACTGTAGAACCTCCTATGAACTGCATGAACCCTTTAGAATACTGTGTGCAAGTTATAATGATTTGTATTCGGTAGTCTTAGATGCCGATAGTCTTCCTAAACTAAAAACTTTAGTCCTTACCCACTTAGATCGCATGCATACTAACATTCTGGCACCTCGCCGGTAGGTTATGGAGCAGCTACGATTCCGGTATGGACATCCGGATCTACTGTTCCGTAGCCAACTGGAGAGCGTGCAAGATATACAGCGTGCACCTGAGCGAATGGCTTCATGAATTCGCCAAACTGGTGTGCTCTGTCACGGACGCCGGAATCAAGGAACAGCCAAAGCGAAGGATCTTGCACGCGAATAGTGTTCGAGAGGAAGAGCGGTATGCAGACCGCTCTAGATGTTGCCCTCTATGTGAGGGACAACACCAGATCAAGGACTGCAAGGACTTTAACAGCGCTTCTACAACGACGCAGATCGAATCCGCGAGAAAGTTGAGGTTATGCTTCTCGTGTTTGGAGCCTGGACATATTGCCCGGTTCTGCAGATAGGGCCGCGGATGCAACGTCTATGGATGCCAAATGAGGCATCACTAACTACTCTCCGAATCATCAGGTTATCCCAGACAGCCGCCAGTCGCAGATGGAGGATGCAGGAGGGATCAGAGAAGCAGTCAAGACCGGCAGCTGTACAAAGACAGCAGCAAACGGAGGCGAATGCCACGGCCGATTGGAAGCCACCTGCTATTCCGAATTCTACCCGAAATGCTGTACGGAGAGAATACGTAGGTTGACACCTATGCAATGCTGGATCATCCGCAGCCTGAACCTGAAAGGCGAGAGTAGCCAACTGAATGTGCAGTGTTTTGGTGGGAAATCTGCCAAAGAGCACACAAGAATGGTAAGCCTGCGGATCGCGCCTGCCTGTGAAGCCTGTACGACTTGTACGGCAATGCGACGCCGAAGATCCTAATTGGACTGGATCATGCCACATTCGTGCCACAGAATAATCTTCTGGAGCGCTTATTTCGGGATCGAGAATTTCGGAGTGAAGCCGGCACAGCCAGTCGCAGCTGGCGGAGTGAACATGGCGTCAGTCGAAAATGGCGGCGACGCACAGGCCCTGAATATCTTGGAGGAGAGGACTAAGCGACGATACGAGACCGGGCTGCTATGGAGAGACGAGAAGGTAAGACTGCCGGAGAGCTACAGTATACTGCAGTATGGCACCCAAGCGACTCTTTAACATCAAACGGAAAATAAGGGGCGATGTGGACTTCGCGTGGGCCTACAACGGAATAATGGATGATTACGTCAAGAAGGGATATGTACGTAACTGGAGCCCCAGGAAGGCTAGGTATGGTACCTGCCGCATTTCGGGATAGAAACCCGAACAAGCCAGGAAAAATCCGGTCTTCGACGCGGCTGCCAAGGTGAACGGAGTATCCCAGAATTAAGCGCTAGTGAAAGGCCCACAGCGCTACAAGCCTCTCCCTGCAGTGCTCTTCCATTTTCGGGAAGGAGCAGTTGGGGTTTGTGCAGACATCAACAACACGTTTCATCAGGTACTGATGCAGCGACAGGACAGATGCGCCCAGAGGTTCCTGTGGAAAAACGGAACAATTAAAATTCGAATGCGCGCGCACGCCAAGAAAGGGTCACACCGGCAGCTAGGGGCACACTAGGCGGCGAAGAGGAGGAATACGACGGTCGCAACGAGCACACTAGAACACGCCAGGGCCTATATAATGCGGGGCGCTGGCCCTTGGAAAATCACTTAGCAGCCGACAGCGATCGGAAGCGGTAAGCTTCTAGCAGCACCTTTTAGTAGTCAGCAGCCAAAGTTACTTTTTGGGCAAACCGAATCTCCGGATTTGGTTTGCTGTACATTATCCGACAGACTTCCGAGTCGCGGCAACAATTCGGCCCGCCGAATTCGCTCTCTGAAGACTTTCGAGTCCACCGCGTCTCTTTCTGAAGACTTTCGAGTCCACAAACCGAAGACTTTCGAGTCCGCAATCGAAGACTTTCGAGTCCGTCTCTCTCTCTGAAGACTTTCGAGTCCGCAATCGAAGACTTTCGAGAACGCCTCTCGCTCTCTGAAGACTTTCGAGTCCAAACTGAAGACTTTCGAGTCCACCTATCTTGCGGACGACTTTCGAGTCCCGAGCGAACCGCTAGCAGCCGGATCAACGAGACGCGTGAGGCCCAGACGACCCCACGAAGAGGCGTTCCCGAGCTTCGGCATCGCGTATCTGAACTCTGTCACTGAATCACTGAATAAACGATCCAAACCTACTTAAGTAAACTGAATTCTCTTTACTGTTCTCATTGAAAAACGGGCAACTTCTCTCACAGTTACCACTCGGACTCGGACTCTGGCCGTCCCCGAGCTACCTGGAAATCTGCGGCGGAGACCGTCACAAGTGATGACGTTCGGAGCGGCTTGCTCACAATACTCGGCGGACAATGTAAAGACCGTGAATGGCTCGCAGTACAGCAACACGGACCCGCGAGCAGCCCTGGCCATCAACGAATACCACTACGTGGACGACTACGTCGATAGTTTCACCAGTGAAAAAGAAGCTTTGGCCGTTTCAACACGGGTGAGAGAAATGCATGCAGATGCAGGATTTGACTTGTGCCGATTTAATTCCAACTCGGCAAGTGTGGTCAGAGCGTATAACCCACTTGAATCCATCGCCAGCGTTAGATGGACAGAAGCTGAGGAGAAGGTACAAGGAATGTACTGGCAGCCGGCTACAGATGATTTCAAGTTCGGCGTCGAATCGAGTCCCGAGAAGCGTGATGACAGGGGAACGCGTCGAATTCCTGATGAGAGAGATTTGGCGGATAGTATCTATCTCGGCAATCGCGTCGCGTATGTTCCGTTTTAAGACCGCAATCGATTCGGGATGTGCAGAAAAGTGATTACAAATTTCGAGAAAAGGATCAGGGTCTGCCAGAAAAGTAGAGGCGGCCATGTCTCTACTTTACATTTCAATAAAAATTTCACATTTGTGATTGAACGCAAACTTTCGTAGTAAAATTCCACGCTTTATATTTTTTGTTTCACTTTGTAGCGTTGCATGGTAAATTTCCCAAGTTCTTAGATTACATATGTCAAGTTTGCACAATTGTCAGACCACGGGTTGTCCAAATATAGCAATATCAAACCCTGTAACTCTTATTGGGACACCCTTTATAAACAGTTCGTCGGAAACCGGGTGGCAGAGATCTTAGAATCCACGGAGGCGTCCCAGTGGAGATGGATTCCCTCTGCCGAACACGTGGCAGATGACGCGACGAGGTCGCGCAAGGCCGTGAACCTCAGCATTGGTTCGCGATGGCTAAGCGGTCCACCATTTCTACGAGGGTCAGAAGAGACCTGGCCGAGATCGAGTGAGGACTGGGTTCCCCCAACGCCAGATGAAGAGGAAATGAAATGTCAGTTTGCCTTGGCCAATGTGAACTTCATATCCTTGCAGAGATTTTCGAGGTACAATCGACTGGTGAGGAGCACCGCATGGGTCCTCAGATTTATACGACGGTGCCATAGACTACGTTGCGGCTACCACCGGCTCGGCAATAGTAGTAGTGATAGTACCATTTGAAGTAGTAATATCACCAGCCACGAAAATACCAAAAACTGTAGAGCTATGTCATTGGCTCATATAAATATCGATACAATCCTGAATTAAAAAAAGGTACTTATTATTCAATAACGAATCAGAATAATAACACAGGCCGACAAAAAGGACAATTTTTTACAGAGAAATAAACCCACACATTGTGAAAGATCTCCGTTTGTATAGTAGTAGTTCGAAACCCAAATGTTTTCATCATCTACCGTTGGCAGCGGCAGAAGAGCAGCCGCATATATAATATATATCGTATATATTATGTTCGGGAGAGAGAGAGAGTCTTATGGGCATATATATATATATATTGCACGCGAGCAGCGTGGGAATTCTGGCTTAGCGTGAAGCATAACTGTGTGATCGCGGTCAGCGTGGGAATGATGACTTAGCGTGAAGCATAAGTGGGTGATCTTATTTCACGTCCACGTCAGTTATTTATTTATTTAGTGCAACTTTGTGTAGCTGATATATGCACATACTACACCTCCCTCCTTTTGAATTCTAACATAATTGTTGCGTTTTGCATGTTTTTTCTATTTTTGATTTCGTATACATGCATTTATTCGTAATTATATCATTATATGTGTGTTTAATATTAATGAATTAAAATGCTTGATGATATATAGTTTTAAATGAATAAAGGGAATAAAATGTATAAATATATATATTTTTTTTTATTGTTAAAATTCAAATTTATTTATGTCTTTATTATCTTTTTTTTTGGCTGATCAGACGGTTTCTTTTTGCGTTTTTATTATTAGATGTTTGGCAATGACTGCCTTGTTTTTAATTCTACTTTTTCCTCTTTTAACCTTATCTTTATGTACTACCTGTTTCTTATTTCGTATTTTAATAGTTATGTTGTCATTTAATCCTATATCTAATAAGTCGTAAGGACCGTCGTATCTATTATCTAACTTATGGCCTGTTTCGTTTTTAAGTTATACTTAATCTCCTATTTTTAAATCAAAATTATTTGTATTCCTATCGTATCTTAATTTTCTATCCGCTTTTGCTTGTTCTAACATTCTTCTATCTCTATTGTATGACATTTCTAGTCTGCATTTAAGTTCTTTGGAATAGTCTTCTACGTGGTATATTGGGTGTATCTTGCTTATTTTACTGAAATCTTTAAATTGTCGGGGTAATCTGCCAAATACTAGTTCATATGGTTAATAGTCATGAACTATTGAAGGTGTTGTATTGAATCAATAAGTGAAATATGGTAACCAAATGTCCCAATCACTTTTGTCAGCTGATATGTATGAACGTATACATTCATTGAAAGTTTATGTATTCCGGCTTTTGAAATAGGCCTTTGAAAGAACTGATTTGGACCAAATGTTTCATTAGAATTCAAGTCATTAACATCAAAGCATGAACCAATTGTTTTTCCTCGTTTTAATAAACACTTGTGTTTATCTATTTTGATTAAAACATGTTTCTTTGTGTCATTATTGTTGACAACTTTGACTTTGGGCTTTGGGCTTTTCTATAATTTGCTCATTTTTATTTTGTATTTTGACTTTGGTTTCGCCGTTGCAGGGATTTTCTTGTTTAGCTTTTGATCTTGCAGTTACTTTTAGTATTTCTTTATTCATTGTTTTTAGTTCTTTTATTGTTATGCGTGACAAGGCGTCTGCAATATGGTTATCTTTCCCCTTAAGATATTCTACTGTGAAGCCTCATGCGAGTAAGTTTGGAATGCGTGCCATATATGTATGGTCGAAAATGATTAATGGCCGAATGAATGGCCGCTAATTCTTGTTCTGTTGTGGACTTATTAATTTCACCTTGAGTGAACATTCTTGAAGCGTATGCCACTGGAAGTTGTTGACAATTGTGGTCTTGTGTAAATACCGCTCCGCATGCCTGTTTACTAGCATCGGTTGTTATGCACAATTCTTTGCTGAAATCTTCCTTCCTTTTTTAAATATTCGAATGTATTATTGCACTCTGCTGTCCATTCGAATTGGACATTCTTTTTACAAAGCCTCGTTAAGAGGGGGGTAACAACATTTCAACATTCAACAACATTTCAACATTTCGATCTTTCTCTTCGTAGCGGACGGTTTTTGTTTTGTATATTTGTTTTGCGCTCCGACTTTTGTGTTAATTTAACTTCAAGCCACCGGGGTTTTATTCAAATTTATCACCTAAACATTCATATCTATATAAAGCTTCGCTAACGCGCGTGCATGCACTTTTCTGTGAAATTAATTTGTATTAATAATCAAACGCTAGGGTATCGGCAGCCGCTCAGCCAGTAATTTCCGCGTCGTCTGCTGTATCCGCCGCGGAGCCCAAATCTTTGGCTCCGCAAATCACTGTAAAAAAAGCTACCCAGGGTCCAACAATGCCCGGAATATCGGCCGTGGTTGGTAACAATTCGTTATGTAAGCCCCTTACAGCAGTCCCACCTTCGAAAACAATATTTGTTTCGAGGCTTGCCCCTGATCTCGCATCGGAAGATGTTCTATCCTATATACAAGGCAAAACCCAAGCCAGCCATTCCAGCTTTTCGACACAATTTTCTTGGGTGACTTCTGGCCCGAATACGTTGTAGTCAAGGAGTATGAGGCTCGTAATAAGAGAACACGGCCTGCGGGAGTACAACTGCCCAGGTCGTCACAATCCTCAGTATCCGCTGTACCTTCTGTCCCAAATACTAGGGGTGTACGTAGTAAGCTCTCTAAATTGTATTCGGATAGCCTTTCTTTTGTATCCCAGGTGATTGTATTTACTGAAACCCGGCTGAAGTCTGAGATCCTCTGCTCCGAAATTCTTCCAAGTAAGTACACAATTTACAGATTAGACCATCTTCTCCATCGTGGTGGCGGAGTTTTATTGCCGTTGACTCCTACCTCATCTCGAAACGAGTAGTATCTAATGACTTTTTGGACATCGAATTAATCTGCGTAAAGCTATCTCTTACGGGTAGGTGCATTTTTGTAACCTGCTCTTACATTCCTCAATCTTCAGAAGAGTCAACTTATTGGAAACACCTTTTGGCAATTCAGGCAGTTTCCAATAGGCTTTCTGATAGGGAGCAATTAGTGACTTTGGGTGACTTCAACATACCTGGAGCTCATTGGTCTTCTGATGGTGGGTCAAATGTCCTTCATACAGAGGCGCAACATGACCTCTTAAATGGCTTGCTTGATTTATCTTTATATCAAGTTAACCACGTCCTTAATTCTTTCAACCGCTTACTGGCTCTATGTTTTGTCTCCGATCCTGCAGGCGTAAACCTTATTAGAGTTCCTTCAATGACGCAACCTGAAGATCCTTATCATCCTACTTTCGATGTGACTTTCGACACTGGGACAGTTTTAGCAACAACATCTGGTAGTTGTTTAAACAGAGTCCGCTGTTTCCGTAAGGCTAACTATCAGAGGCTAAACAACTTAAATAGCTGAATTTGATTGGTCTAATCTTTGCAAGGTCCAGTTCACGCAGGACCCTAAACAGTTTTATGACTTTGTTAACTCTAAACGTAAACCCACGTTGTACCCTCTCTCTCTGTCATTTAACAATACCACTGTAAATTCAGATCAAGAAATAGCCAAACTCTTCGCTGAGTTTTTTAAAACTACATATTCTCCCTCAACATCTTCAGATCATACATTTTCTCCAGCTATGCCCAGTTCGTACTTAATCTTCAGTCCTATTTTAAACGAAAGCTCACTTATTCATGATCTTCAACGAGGCGCTGTGTAACCCCCTTCTTAAATTGTTTACCTTATCTTTAGAATCCTCAGAATTTCCCCTTATTTGGAGGGAATCATTTGTTATTCCTCTCCACAAAAAAGGTAGCAAATCGGAGGCCAGTAACTATAGGGGTATCTCTATGTTATCGGCAATCCGCAAACTTTTCGAGAATGTAATCACTCCTCACTTGCAACATCTTTGCAGATCCGTCATTTCTCCATGTCAGCATGGTTTTATGAGGGGAAGATCAACCACGACCAATCTTCTGGAACTAACCTCTTTCGTTATTATTCCAACAAAACTCTCAAGCCGACGTTATTTACACTGACTTTAGTAAAGCATTCGACTCGGTTAATCATTTTTCTTCTGGTTAGGAAACTTAATTCAATGGGGTTTCCTAGTGATCTTCTTATTTTTTTCCAGTTATCTAAGTGATAGGACCCAAAAGGTTCTGTTTAGAAACGTTCTATCCAATAGCCTCAGTTTCACTTCTGGCGTCCCACAGGGTAGCCACCTTGGACCCCTGCTGTACACATTGTTTATCAATGACTTGCCGCTGGTTCTAACTAAATCCAGAGTACTCATGTATGCGGATGACGTTAAACTTTGCTTGCAGTATAGGGACAGTTCATGCCAGTCAGACCTACAATCGGATCTTGACAACTTCCAAGCATGGTGTCATGCTAACGATTTACATCTCAACAACTCTAAATGCAAACTGATGACATTTTCACGCGTCACTCCCCAGTTTGCCACTTATATGCTTAACGATTGCTTTTTGGAAAGAATTTCTATTGTCGATGATCTGGGTGTCCGTATGGTTAACAAAGCCAGAGGCATGCTTGGATTCATTAAAAGGTGGTCGAAGGAATTCGATTCTCCTTATGTAACGAAGACTCTCTTTACTTCGTTAGTTCGCCCTATATTAGAGTATGGTTCGTGCGTCTGGAGTCCTCAATTCGGAGTCCATATTAGCCGGATCGAATGTGTCCAAAAAAACTTTTCGCTTTTCGCCCTCCGTGGCCTACCCTGGGATTACAACCTTAGATTACCGTCTTACTCTAGTAGACTTCTCCTACTTAATTTACCTTCTTTAGCTAACCGTAGGACGACGCTTGTCGTCGTCTTTTTACGTAAACTAATTAAAGGCGATGTGGAGAGCCCCTACTTGCAAGGCCAGCTCAATTTCCATGTTCCCCGTCTTTCATCTAGAACCTTTATTCCTTTAGTAGTTAACCATTGTAGGCGAGAGTTTGAAGTACATCATGTAACAGGTAGAAGAAAGCATTTCCGACCATATAAAGCATATATATTCTTGATAAGGATCAACAGCTGAGTCGATCTAGCCATGGCCGTCTGTCTGTCTATCTATCCGTCTGTCCGTATGAAACACTGGATCTCAGAGACTATAAGAGATAGAGCTCTAATTTTTTTTCGACAGTATTTGTTTTGCTTGCACGCAGATCAAGTCTGTTACAAATTTTGACCACTCCCACTTTCGCCCCCGCAAATCATAAAGCGTATTAAGCGTATAATTTTAAAGCTAGAGTCGCGAGTTTCGGTATGTATATTAAGTTCTATAGTCTGTGTGATCCCTGAAAATTGGGTTGCGATCGGATAAAAATTGTCGAAGTTATTAAAGAAATAAATTTGTATGGCCACAAACGGCTGCTGGCAGCATGCCTCATTTGGTTGACCCATTAGATCAACTAAATATTCTTATCCGTTCTTGATTGTGTTCGGAAAACAATCTTATAAGATATTCGAGAAGCATTTTTAATAAATGGTAATAATTATTAGCCGCTTTAATGTAATAATCGAAGGCAACGAGACCGCAGATATATTAGCAAAGGAAGGCGTCGGATTGACGAGCGACAGAACAGCTAGAGAGGCAGGCAGACGCGCGTGCAAGAAGCAGATGGAAAAGGAACTCCGGAACCTGCAAAACATCAAAGATCATGTGAAGAGAGCGCAACGAAAAATTCAGCCGCTACGTGCTGCAACTCCCAAGGAAGGACTGCAGATTACTCTTGGGAATACTCACAGGACACTGCCTGGCCGCGGCACATGCAGTCAAGCTGGGCATTACCGACAACGGCAACTGCAGGAAATGTGATGAATTTGAGGCAACCGAAACCTTGGAACACCTCATCTGCAAATGCCCGGCCCTGACACGGGGGAGAATAAGGTACTTAGGCGCCCCAATATTGACCTCACTAGAATAGGCCTCAATGAGAAAGCCAGGTGAACTGCTCGCATTCGCGAAATGCTCCTCGATCCTCAAGGACTTTGAAACCGCGTAAACCACTCCAGGTCCGTTCAAGGAAAAAGTCCCCGGGCAACTAAGGGCCATACTGGCCTATGCGTGGCCCCACGAGGGCCGCCCGGACTAACCTAATGTAATAATAACGCGTTTCTACACACATAGATACATGTGTATGCATTTTTGTATACATGTGCTTATATTAGACATGCAGTGGCATTTGTCCGTTTTGTTCAGAAATGTATTAACTATTCACTGTGGGTAGCGGGTATCTCAAAGTCAAGCTTACTCGACTGCAGCTTTCTTACTTGTTAGTAGTATTGAAGGCATTGAAAGCCTTTAAAAACTTAAAACTGTACTGTTGGTAGAACTTGTATCCTAATTTTTTCCTCGTCCTATTTTATTATTTCTTCTCTCGCGTCTATCTAGAACGCGTTCGTGCCGTACGTCATACGGCTGCGCCCCTCGGTCGGTTGGGCGGGAGGTGGGCCTGGAACCCCGCGCGAAAAAAAAAAGGTTTGTTCGGTGAAAAACTGGCCGTTTTTCAAAAATTTTTTGTGCCGAAACGGCTAAAGTTAGCGTATAACTTTAAACACCATAAAGTAACACAATATTTAGACTATTTTATTAGTATTTTTTTTGTTAAGAAACAATTAGAGAATTAAGAGCTATTAGGAATTTCCTAAGCCGCCATCGAAAAAAGGTGGTTTGCGGGAAACATCCTTAAAGCATACAGGATCACCTGATTTAAAAAAACTAAATTGAATTACTTAAGGGATAAATGTCCCGAGGTAACCACAAAGCGTTTTTTTGTTAAATTTTTTTTCCTGATTTTTTATAAATGGTTAAAAAAAAAAATACAATAACAAACAAAATTCAAAAAAGGGCCTCGTGGTTACCTGTAGCATTAGTTAAACTATATTTGTTCAATCGATTTCAAATCGATCGGATCAGTAGACTTTCTGTAATCGAGTTCACCGATTTGAAAAATGCTACTTTTCAGGAGAGCGCTTCAAAGTTTTGTGAGAACATGCAGTGCACACTAAGCGACCTCCATTAAATTGACTAGAACTTTGTTAATTTTAATTTGATCGATTTGAAACTTTTACACAATATTTTTTACATTTTGTGCAATTGTAATAACAAAAAAAAAAAAAATTTCAAACCTTAACCCCCCCTTAAGTGGCGTGAGTGATTAGACAAATCAAACTATATATATATATATATAAATGGAGACAGAAAATGTTCGCAATCGCATTATAAGAGAACGGCTGGGCCGATTTGGTTCAAATTTGTTTCCAGTTATTTGTAATTGACAGAAGGAGGCTAAACCATAAGAAAATAAAACCTTCTGGAAAAGTCGCTAGCGGCTCAAGAGTTGTACACAGTTGTATGTAAAACTGTTACTGAACAATAGTAGGCGATGTGGTGTTATTCATAATATAGTGAACATATATTTTTAATTTAAGTCGAACTTTAAAGTTGAGCATTGCAAGACAGTAAATTTCATAAAATAAAATTGCGCATCAGACTTGGAGTAACTAATTGTCCATCTCAAACAGATAAGTAATTTTGTCACTACGGAGTGACGATTATACGTATTATTTATATGTTCTATAACTACAGTCATCAAAATAATGGCTTCTGTTAGACGATAAAGTCTTGGACGGCATGCCTAAAATCGTCCTCTTTGTGCGATATGTAAACAAGTTTTAATTGACCAGGAACATGAGAGTCGCATTGCAGAATGACCCATCCGCTGCTAAATTCTCGAGACAACTGCTGGCGCTCGGCAATGGTGAAATTCCTGTTGATGTTTCGACTGGACTAATATCGTTCCCAGCAAATTTTTGCGAGTCGAAAGAGGAACTCATCACAAAAGTGTTTCCAGACATTGCACAAAATTATAAAAATATCGATTGTATTAGTGAGCGGGCAATACTAGCACCGAAGAATAAGGACGTAGATAGTTTGAATTTCATACAGATCCGTTGACAGCGTGACCAACGAGGATGAAGCGACCAACTATTATGTTGTCTACAAATTTTCGAACATATGTTTTTCTGAACAACCTATTACTACTAAATCATCCATATATAGAAATGCTTGCGATGGTTCAAGACCAGAGAATGCAGGTGTATAGTATAGTATACTGCTATAGTTTTTTATATGGACCGGTGTTTTATCTCTTAATCTGAGTTTTTGTATTTTTTGTTTGTAAAATTGTTAGCTGATATTCAGGCCAGTCGAAAGGAAATACGGCCCTTTATATTTAGAAACGTTGGTTGGTTATTGGTTCTGTTTCTAAACCAAAAATATCGCTAAATTCGGTGCAAAAATTAAGTAGTTAGTACTGTGTTGAACTGTTTAAGAAATCAGATTTAAGATTTTTTTGGTTCTATTTTCATTTAATGGTGTTGTACAAATGTCGTAGTCTTCCATTGATTCACATTTGATTTTTGCGCCTTCTATTATGTCGTCTTTAGTATTTATATTTATGATACGAATCAATGCGTTTTTGCTATCGACAATTGTGTTTGCTATTATTATGCCCGGTTGTAACTCCTGAATTGGTACGTGTTTAAAAAACTGTGATAAGTTTCATTTCATATGATTTTGATTTTGCTTTTGCTTCTGAAAAATGCAGCAAATGTAAAAATCAAAAATCCACCAAAATCAAAAATCACCAGTTCGTTTTGTTGCTACCTGTTTTGCTGTTGCTTTCGAACATGTGCATAAGTCGGTGCTGTCACTTTTGTCGACTGCCAAATACAGTCCGAAGTCGCAGTCGCATAAGTCGACATAAGTTGAAAATTTTTATTCATATTCATTTTCAAACAGTGGCAAGGTGTCAATGGCCACATCTAAGAAACTGGGCTTCAACTTCACCAACAATATGTTCTCAAGAACACCCTGGCTTAACCGATTGCGGTAGTCGGTAAGCACCAGTCTCAGAGTGGAGAATGAAATAAATGAATAAATAACAAAACTTCAATTATTTATGCCATTTTAATTTACCTGAGTTGGCAAACCTTACTTATCGCGTATAACTCCTGATCGGTATGCTATTTACCTTTCCAATACGATAGCACGTCAATATCAATCCTTTGATACGAAAGTTGAAGGTTTTCAATTTTTGTAAATACGTTAACTGAACTGAACACTTCCGACTGAACGCCTTGAGATAAATACGCTTCTAACAATGCATCTTCTTTATCAAAAAAATTGGTTGACTGTAAAGTCGGTATACGGGCAAAAGCTTTATATGTAAACGACTTTGAGTGGTAAAATAATTTTAATGTGAATATTCATTCGTATAGTAGGAAGAAGGATGAAATAATAGTAACAATTTAAAACATTTATTTATACATTTATTTATTTATACTTAACTTGTTCCTATCTGAGTGATTTTGTTGAGGATAGGGCGATGATAGGAGAAATATGAAATGAAAGGAAGTGTTTCTGCTGTAATGCCTAGAAAATGTCAAGTCAATGGTTGTTCATTTTAACGTAGTAGACTTAGACATATCTGATACGCAATCAAGATTAAACGTATCCTTAATGAATTTGAGAAACTTGTCATCAGACTTCACGTTTTGGTTGAAGTCACCGCATAGAAGAATCGGCATATTAGGATTAACTTGCAGGAACGGTGGCACGTACTGGCTGTTATGCACGTATGGAAGAAGTGCCTGGTGTAGCAACATTCCGATGTCTTGTACACTTGATCCTGGATGAATATAAACAGCAAACAAATTTGAAGGTAGTATCAGCCGTAAAGCAAGTAACTTTAGCCAAGCACAAGTCACCGCAGGTTTTGATAACTCGAGCAGTGTCTGTGAGCGCATAACGTGACGCTCCGCGTAACGCGGAAGTGTCTGAAGTGTCACCCGGTAAACCAATTTATAAGACGTTGTCACGTCAAAAAGTAATTGTTCATTTGATTAAAACTGGAATTCGGAGTTAAGCACATATAGCCAAGAGGGTTCAGACTGTTTAATCTGTCCCAAATAGATTTCAAATGACTTATAGCGTCACTTTTTTGTTGCGCTGACAAGATATGTTGAAAGCGAGAATCCAGGAACAAGCAAGCAACTACGAATTGGTTATATAACAATGTTTTCGTATTTCCAAAGAATTCAACATTTTATTTCCCGATTTAGTGTGGACAAATAACATTAACTTAAAACCCTAAACATAGAAAATACTGACATCTGACACATAAATACTAGACTTGACTGGACTTCACCACGTCCAGGACAGCTAGCTTCGAAGCGGACGCATTGTCGTTTTGGCTCGATCGGTAGTCCGCACCGCTGCTCGACGAGGTACTCCATCCTTCCCGGTGAACACCTCTTCCACTACGCCTCGTTTCCATTCCCTTCGTGTTATGGCCGGATCGCAGATGAAAACCAGGTCTCCTCGACGGATGGGCTCGACGCGCTTGTACCACTTCTCCCTGCGCACAAGAGTTGGCAGGTACTAGGTACCAGAAGCGATCGCGCATCATCCTCGCTATACGCCACTGCTTCCTGGTAGCGCATCTCACGGGCTCCTGTCCGTCATCCTTGGGGAGATCTGGGATATCCGGGGCTCCCTTCAGCAAGTCGTGGAGCTTTCTGGTCAACCGTCACCGGTAGATGAGTGAGCGGACGAGAGTTTACGATGCTCTCCGCCTCAATCAGCAGGTTCTCCAGCACATGCTCCTTGGGCGCGAGCTCCTTGATTGTGTGCGCCAGCACCTTCTTCACGCACTGCACCACCCTTTCCCAGGCACCGCCTTCAGCTGGGTTCGCCGGGCAGTTGAAAATCCATTCGACTCCCTTAGACGACAGCTCGCCCTGGATCTGTGCAGACTCGAACACTTCGCTGAACCTCTCGGCTCCAACGAAGTTCTTCCCATTGTCTTTCCATATCCTGAACATTGGTCCACGGCGGCTCATGGAGTTCCTCATGGCAATTATGCAGGAGTCGGTGGACAAATCGTGAGCCATCTCCAAGTGGATAGTCCTCGTGGTCAGGCACGTAAACAGAGCCACCCACCTCTTCTCTGTGCGACGTCCAACTGTCACAAAGAGCGGCCCAAAGTAGTCCAGGCCAGTAGACTTAAATGGCCATCCGTTGGCATCCAGCCGATCCGCAGACAGGGGGCCCTTCCGCAGCTTGCAAACGTTGCACTTGCTCACCACCCTCCGTAGCAGTCTCCGGAAGTTCGTTATCCAGAACATACTCCGGATCGCTCCGATTGTCGCCTCCGTGTTTTGGTGGCACATCTTTTCGTGGTGTTGCTGCACGATCATCTCCGCCAGCGCCTCCTCGTGAGACAGTATGATCGCCTGACATGCGTTGTATGGCACACACGCCGCGTCGTCGATCCTTCCACTGGCTCTCAATACTCCGTCCTCGTCAAAGTATGGGGACAGTCCGTGCAGTCGGCTGCCTTTGGCGACGTTTCCTTGGCTGTCCTAAGCAAACGCTTCTCGCTGCGACTACCGTATCAGTGTGCGCTCTGCTTCAGCGCACTCCACCGAGGTCAATCCGTAGGCCTCTCCATCGCGACGCATCCCACCGTCGAATGAATCTGAGCACCCACGCGGTGCTCCTTACCAGTCGATTATAGCTGGAGAACCTCTGCAGGGATGTAAAGTTTACCGTGACCAAGGCAAACTCACATTTCATTTCCTCTTCGTCGGGCGTTGGGGGAATCCAGTCCTCGCTCGATCTCGGCCAGCTCTCCTCTGGTCCTCGTAGAAACGGCGGTCCGCTTAGGTATAGCGAACCGATGCTCAGGTCCACGGCCTTGCGCGGCCTTGTCGCGTCATCTGCCACGTTTTCGGCAGACGGGATCCATCTCCACTGGGACGCCTCTGTCGATTCCAAAATCTCCGCCGGGTTCCCGGTTCCGACGAACTGCTTGTATCTCCGGTGGGTGTTGCTTATCCAGTGCAACACAGTCTTGGAGTCCGTCCCTAACACGCAGCTGCTGATCGCCACAGCGTGCTCCTGCTTGACGGTGTCCATCAGCCTCGTGCCTAATACCGCTGCTTGGAGTTCCAGCCGCGGGATCGACATAGTCGACATTTCGTCCTGGAGCTTATGAAATGCGCCTGCACATCTCCGTTCTCTTACGTGGCTCGCTAGTAGGCCGCTGCTGCGAACGCCGATTTACTGGAGTCCACGAATATGTGCAGCTGTAGGATTCGCACTCGTCCACCGCCGAAGTAATGACGCGGGCGAAGGCTGCGGCCAATTCATCCGGTAGCGGCTCGTCCCAGCTGACTCCTCTCCGTCAAATCTCCCTCAGCAGCAGTTTGGCAGTCACCATGTAGCAGCTAAGGAATCCAATCGGGTCAAATGTGGATATCATCAGGCTTAGGAACTCCCTCTTGGTAGGGGCTCGTTCCCCCGTCATCACGTTTCTCGGGACTCGATGATGCTTGACGCCGAACTTGAAATCATCGGTACCCGGCTGCCAGTACATTCCAAGTACCTTCTCCTCAGCTTAAGTCCATCTGACGCTGGCGATGGACTCAAGTGGGTTCAACGCTCTGACCAAACTTGCCGAACTGGAGGTAAATCGGCACAAATCAAAACCCGTTTCAGCGTGAATTTCCCTCACCCGTGCCAGCGAGGGCGGTAGCTTCGTTGATGCCCAGGGCTGCTCGCGGGTCCGTGCTGCTATACCGCGAGGCATTCACGGTCTTCACGTAGTTCGCCGAACATGGTGAGCTGCCGCTCCGAACGTCATCACTGCCATCTCGTATACGTCCAGCTCCCGCTGGTCATCTCCGTCTCTCCACAGAAACCTCTGGGCGCATCTGTCCTTCGGCTGCATCAGTACCTGATGAAACATCTCCTTGATGTCTGCACAAACCCCAACTGCTCCTTCCCGAAAATGGAAGAGCACTGCTGGGAGGGGTTTGCAGCGCTGTGGGCCTTTCAGTAGCGCTGAATTCAAGGACACACCGTCCACCTTGGCAGCCGCGTTGAAAACCAGCCAGATATTCCCAGGCTTGTTCGGGTTTTCCAACCCGAAGTGCGGCAGGTACCACACCTTGCCCTCCTGGGACCTCTGGACTTCCTGGGCCTCTAGTCGTCGTGCGTATCCCTTCTCGACGTAATCGTCCATTATCCGGATGTAGGCCGATGCGGAGTCCACATCGCGCTTCATTTTGCGCTCGATGTTGACGAGCCTCTTGAGGGCCATGCTGTAGCTCTCCGGCAGTCTCACCTCGTCGCCCTTCCATAGCAACCCGGTCTCGTATCTTTGGCCTACTCGTTTGGTCGTCTTCTCCAGGATGCTCAGGGCGTGTGCGTCGCCGCCATCTGCGACTGACGGCTCCAGGTCCACGCTGCCAGCTGCGACTGGCTGTACCGGCTTAACTCCGAAATTGTCGATCTCGAAGTAGTCGCTGACTATCTGAGGCACGGCTAGGAGGCAAGAACTCTGGAGCGGTGAGCTCGCATTCCCGTTCACCGGTCCATACACCACCCATCCAAGTGCGGTGTCTGCTGCAAACGGCTCTCCAGATCCATAGCTTTTGCTTCTGAAGGGTACTCCTAAATGCGCATGATCCAGTCCAATTAGGATCCTCGGCGTCGCATTGTTGTACGGCATCATATATATCCTCCTGACACAGGCTCTGCATCGGAAGGTTCAGGTTGGCCACTCCGTACACATTTTTCAGCCCATGGCGCTTCGGCTTGCCCGCTGCGCTAATCTGCAGGCTGACCACCTTCGTGTGCTCTTTGGCGGATTTTCCACCAAACCACTGCACGTTCAGCTGTCGATTCTCGCCTCTCAGGTTCAGGCTGCGGATAAGTTCGTCGTCGATGAGCGTGATCCTTCATCCAGCAGTGCGTACGTGTCGACCTTCCTCCAATTGAGTCGATGCTGAGGTTTCGGTGCGGTAACTCCTGGCGGTCCCACACCGATCGCCCTTCATCCCGCTCACGTCGCGCATCCACAACTGCGGCTGACGTAGGATTGTTGTTGTCGTTGGAATCCACTAACCGTGGCATTCCCCTCCAATTGTTGCCGTCTCTGTACGGCTGTCGGTCATGATCCCTCCTGCGGCCTCCATCTGTGACTGGCGGCCGTTTGGATTGTTCAGGTACTTCGTGGAGCAGGTGGTGATGCCTCATCTGGCATCCGAGGACGTTGCATCCGCGGCTCTTCCAGCAGAACCGGGACATGTGTCCAGGCTCCAGGCACGAGAAGCACAGTCGTCGCTTCCTCGCGGACTCGATCCGTGTCGTTGTAGAGGCGCCGATGAAGTCCTTGCAGTCCCTGACCTGGTGCTGTCCCTCGCATATAGGGCAACATCTGGGTCGGTCGGCATACCGCTCCTCCTCGCGAACACTATTCGCATGCAGGATCCTACGCTTCGGATACGGCTGTATCGTGGCCGCGTGCCTTGCCCAGTCCAACCTCTTGCTCAGCGGCAACTTGGCGATCAGCTCCTCCATTACGGTTGGGTTCCCTAGGTGCTGGCCGCCGGTCGCGGTCGACGGCAGGAACGCTGACAGGCTGCTCACCGAACGCGAACGGCACGATCCTCGCGATGTTGGCCTCCTGGATCGGCTGCACTTCGCGCACGCTGTCCAATTGGCTGCGGATCAGTTGCTCCGGGCGTCCATACCGGAATCGTAGCTGCTCCATAACAGCTTGTACGTTACTGGGATGGATAAGCAACGACTTCACTGTCTCGCGAGCCTCTCCCTTCAGGGCTTTCACCAACCTCTGGTTGTTCTCCAACTCGGTGCACTGGTAGGCTGCAGTTGTCTCCGTGAACGCGCACAGGAATATTGGCCATGCCTCTGGCTGACCCTCGAAGTCGGGAAGATCAGGCAGTCTGCGTGGCGTCCATCCATGTATGCCTGTCGTCGTCGCTCTATATGATAGGGGCGATGGCGCAGATACCTCCAAATTGTGTGGCGGCGGGTGAACATAACCTAGAACAGGCTGCGCCGCGGCGGTCACACAAGATGGCGGAGAATAGCCAACTATTGTTGTTTTTGACACAGGTTGCCCGTTTGGCCAATGGCCGCCGAGCGTCTGCGCCAAATTCACACTCCATTGTGGCGGCAAATTTGCACTCGTTTGTGCCGGAAACTGCAACGATGGCGTCACTCCGAGATCCGTTTGCAGATTATCCCTCATCTGCCTGGGCAGGTTTTCGCTCGAACTCTGCCGTGGCGCCGCTTTCTGACGTGGCAACGTTCCACTCGAACATGGCGGTATATTCGCCGCACCGCTCACTTCAACGCCGCGTTCCCCGATTCCAACGGGATCCCTGGCGGCCTCTGCTTGTCCTCCACTTGCCCTTGCCTTCGCCAGCTTTGACTCCAGACGTGCGATCCTTTCCATTAAGGCCGCCACTACAGTCGTGGAATCCGTAACCTGCCCCGTCGCTTCGGGCTGCAGGTTACTTGCCGCTTTCCTGGCGGCTCCTCCACTTTCCTTCGGAGTCTATGGCCGCTGACGATCACCAGCCACACTCGCAGAGCTGGTCGGGGTGCCAGTTGCTGTGGCCGTGGTGGTCGAAGTTGCGGAAACACCCGCTGCTTCCAGCCTGGGTCTCCGCCGGGGCGTGGGCATCATCTTGAAATTGTTCTTGACATGAAACATAATGCCCTAGCCTATGTATCGCAGTTTCTCTTCCCCTCTCTGTGATGGCGCAAATCGGTCTTCTTTATCCGCCAAATTATTGTTTATATGCTACCCGATTTAGTTCACTAGTTCGTTCCGCGACACTGGCTTTGGTAACTCCTTCGGTTATCTCCGCCTCTGCTATTACCACGGCCGCGATAGCTTCCGTGACCTCTGTTATTATTATTATAACCTTGGTTATAATTCTGGTTGTAATTATTTCTGCCTCTACCGCGATAGTTCGCAGTATAATTACCTCGTCTATTATTCCCATTATAAAATAAGACGGTGTTAGAATTGCCGGTCATTTATGTACGGCAATGTATATATTTTTCCATTGCATCTTTGAATGTACTAAATGTACCCGCTGTTAAGATCATTTAGATCATTTCTGGTCATTTTTGGTCATTGCCAATAATGACTCTTTTGTTGCGAATTTGTCGGCATTATCGGCGTCTAATCCGCCGTCTATGTAAGCTGCTTCGAGCTGCTTACGCATGTTGTCTATTTCGGTAGCGTGCTGGGACGCGGTCAGGCCTTTGACGTTTGCCTGCAATATGTAAACTATTGCTTGTATTGATGTCGCATGTTCGACTTTATACGTTAGTGGTCCAATAATTTTGGTCTTGATGACCTCTAGGCTAAAACTTCCTGGTCTCCTTTAGTCAGATTTGTCAACTTTAATGCTGTTACAAACCTGTTTAGATGGAGTTTCTTACCATCGAATTCAGGTATTGTGGCGGATACCTTTTTAAGGTATGCTCTCTGAGCTTCCACTGTACTATATTGCCCATGTTTATTGTAGCTGATTGTAATGTTTTCATTTTTATCTCTTCTATGGATTCGATATCGCTTTTGATATCCAAATCCTCTTGCGGTTTTAGCTGGCTTTCGTCGAATTCCACTATTTTGGTTATGTTGGTTGGGACTTCTATTATAATACTGTGTATCAGAGAACGGCTTCGGGTGAATGAAAAAAACTCATACGCGTTCAACAGCCGAATGTTCGGATCAGCCGATCAAACTTGCACGCGCTCACATTTTTGTTGTAGATTTTAATTCCACTCGGTTCCGTGGAATTTTTTGTTTCATTCCAAATTGTTCGGCTCGTGTTCAGCATAATGATTTCGGGCGCGACTCGTTCAATTCAACAATCATTTTTTTGAACAAGAATAGCACTCAACTCACAAAAATCAACTCGCATGATTTTAATCAACTCGTATGATTTTACTCAACTCTTATGATTTTACTCATGCGAGCAGCAAGCGACACTTTTTCTGCATAGATGAAATAAAGTGAAGAAGAAGGTGAAACACAACAAATGAAAATGATTTCATAAGAAAGCGTTTGTTTTCATATGTATTTGATTTTTATTTTAATGTAAGGAACATAAACAATAAAGAAATTATATTAAGGAACACATTCTTTGGTAATAAACTTACATACATAAAAAATAAAGAAATTATACTATGAAACACATTTTTCGATATTAAACTTACATACATAAAACATAAAGAAATTATACTATGAAACACATTTTTCGAACGAAAACAAAAACAGGCACCAACAAGCATCAAGAAGCTCGCATAAAAATTGTCGCAGTCGTAACGCTCACATCGTGTCGTTTGATCGGAATGATGTGTAGTACAAAATCAGTTGATTTTCACTCATCACTGGGTTTTGTTCAGTGAGTTGAATTGAGTGAGAAATTTTGAACCGAAGACTCAAGATGATCGGAATGATGTGTACGGCAAAATGAGTTGATTTTTACTCATATCTGTGTTTTGTGCAGTGAGTTGAGTTGAATGAAAAAGTTTGGGTATGATTAAATCAAGAAAATAGTGAGTTTTGCAGTTCTCTGCTGTGTATTATCTTTTACCGAATGAACTGAGAACTTTTAAGCATTGAGATTTATGTTCTTCAGTGAGTTCGTCTCTGTTTTGTTATATAAGGTTTTGTAACGCGTTGTATTGCGTTATCAGTGAAAAATAAGCGTCTGTGTTTTTATCAGCGCGTTTTTGTTGGTGCATTTATATGATTTATCAAAAGCATCTCTAATATTAAATATGGTTAATGCTAGATTTAGCCATTGCATGGATATACATTTTAGAGAGGTAATCGCTCCTGTACCCCTGTGGGGGGGAAGATGGGGCCCTAGTAAGTTAGAAATTGTTTTATTTGTTGTTGCAGCGGAAACCGCATTGGTAAACCGCATTAATAATATTGGGGCGGTTGGGGCTATGGCGCTTAACGCAGCTCGCCGCTTTACTTCGCACTGCGAAATTGAATGTTGGACCTGCAAGGCGCTCTTTGTAGCGCTGTGTCTGTCTTCCTCGTTGGTTGCCGTCTTCAGCAACTCGATGTTCAATCTACTTGCGCTGAGCAATTTCACACGGCAGCCACTTCGCTTTTTCTTAGGTGGCTGCTCCCTCGCTGCTGTCCCTGCCTTGTATTCTTCGATGGTCAAGGGCTTTGGTCCCGCGGATAAATCTACCTCTATTGCCTCTCTAAGGCTTGGCAGGTCCCTTTGCTTGACAGGAGCAGGGTGTTGAAAAGTCGGCTTGGTGGTCATTCAGTATCGTCCCTCGGCTGTGAGCGGCTCTATGCTCACCGGCCCGTTAATGTATATGGTGGTCATTCAGTATTGTCCCTCGGCGCAGCAGTGAGCGGCTCTATGCTCACCGCCCGTTTATGTTTTTGTAACAGCCCGTTGTTCCTGCGTAGTGTGCGGCTCTATTGCTTTTTTCTGTAGCTCGTCTGCTACTCCTACGTTGCTATAGTGTGCGGATGTGCACACCATAGTTTTTGTTAATGTTATATTTTTTTTTTCACTTATTGTTGTTTTTGCTTGTATTTGTTTGGATTCGTTTTTCCAGTCGTATGGCTTCGTGTTTCTCAAATAAACCTTTCCCTTTCTAAAGCGTTTTCCCTGATCAGCTTTTTCTCAACATTCTTTTTACATAATCATTTTTCAACTTTGTGTTTGTTTGTTCCGAAGAGCTTCTAGTCTTTTATCACGGTCTCCATGAACTCGTAATAGCAATGTACAGTGGTTCCGCCAGAGGCCAAAAATCAAAAAAAGTGATAACAACGAATAGACAAAAAGTGCAAGCAAATTGTCTCTAAAATATTCAAACTTCCTGATAGCAAGCCGGTTTTGTTTAGAAATCTAACGCAACTTTCTAAAAATAGAATGCAAATCGTGATCATGTGTATATTTTTGCAGCGCAGTTGTACTTAGCAAAATAATAAATAATAATAATAAATAAATAATAAACAAAATTGCACTTCTAAGTGGTCAAACGTTTGATATAGTGATCCGATTTTCATTATTCAAATGCATTTTGAAGTTGAAGGTTTTTACTTTAAATGTATATTAAGAATTAAATATATCCGACAAATTTTTTAGTGAAATTAACAAAATCGATTTAATATTTGTTGTGTTTTTTTGTGAACGTCTTTTTTATGTTTACCTAAAGTTTTAGTTGTTACCCACCCGATTCCCCCATATTTTTTTTTAAGTCAGCTGCAGAAACTTGCAGATGTGTGTTTGCTAGTAAAAATATTAAAGGTGAGTCTTTGCCTTTTGTGCTACTGCGCTGCACTGTGGATACTTTCGAACAAATAGCGTTGAGAAAATCAAAAAAGTCATAGTCGCAAAAAAGATGTAAAATTAATCGACAGAAAATTTCAAGGCGATTCTAAATTAACTGCCAAAATAATTTTCGGATTTTCGGATGTA
>JAWNOO010000083.1:0-65000 GCA_035045905.1 Drosophila anomelani | reverse complement strand
TGTGTCTTCGTAGTCGCTCACGTTGATGGCGCACCCGGCAACCGCCTCTAGCTCCTGCCGTTCGAGGCCGAACCTGCGGCACTCGAAGAGCACGTGCCGCGCGTCTTCCACAATGGCGGTACCGCACTCTGGGCACCAGTCCTCCAGAAGCAACCGTGGCTACTGAGCGCCAGGGTGAGGAGAAGTCCACCAGTCCATGTGAGTTTTCCACCGAGCGCGTTATGCCCGGGATGAGAGAGTGCGTCCAGCGGGCCTTTGATGAGCAGTCCCAACTGGACTGCCATCTCTCCAAATTTTCCCTCCTGGCGGCGGTCTTAATTTTGTCCCTGGTTGGCTGCTCCGACTCCCTGGTCATCGAAGCTACGGCTATCTCCTTCCTCTCCCTCACTAGTTCCGTAGGCAGGACTTGTCCGGCAATGACCAACGCCGCGTCTTCCGAAATGGTCCGGCACGCGGATGCTATTTCGACGGCGCACAGCGGTCTTCCTTCAGCTTCCTTCCGGCCTGAAAGCCCTCAGCTTCCGTGACTCAATGGACGTCACCTGCATCCATTCCAGAAGGATCCACGATCCCCGTCGGGAACAGGACGCTGACTATCCCCTCCAGGGTTTCTGGGTCGGATGGGGCTTTGCATTCCGCGTTGAGCCTCTAAACCACCATCTTATATGCTCCTCCCCATGGGTCCTCGTCGGCGGCATCGCACACCTTAAGGAAGCACTCACTCTTGCTGCTGCTGATGGCGGTCTTCAGCTCCCTCTTTGCCGCTTTATATCGGTCACTGCATGCGGGGAGCCGTGGGGTGCCTCTCGCGAGCTGCATCAGCCTTCTGGCGAGTGGTGTTTCCGGAACGGCTTTCTTTGGAGCATGCTCCGACTGCAGGCAACTTCCACTTCCTCTGCCAGCTTTTCGGCCATCACATTTGCCCCACCGGACTCGTCTGCCGAGAAGCGCTTGCCAAGGCCCGCGGTCTGAATGAGTCCTGGCGGAACGCCTTCCTAGGCTTGGGCGGTGTGCTCCTCAAGTGGCCTACGATGCCAATCGTACAATCGATGGCTTGGTGGTCTCTGGCGGTATAGGCCTCGCTGACCCTCCATTGCGCTAGGCGGGCCAGCGCGCTGCTCGGCCTCTGGCGTTGGTTTGAGGGGAGCCCCATTCCACCGCCCAGGCGTTGAATTCGCTCCCGACGACCACCTTGCTTCGTCCCCGCAAGGCGGAGCTCGGCTCGTCCAGGATCCTGCGAAAGAACTCGACCGAGAGACTTGGTGCCAGGTAGCAGCTATACAGCAAGATGCCACCCACGTTGGCTCGCACAAAGCCCTCAGCTACTCTTACTTCGCGCATCTCCGGCACCTCCGTTCCGCAGAGCCACAGGGCCGCAATGCCCGTGCTGTCGGTGACCCAGCCACAGCCACTACCAATCCTGTATGGCTCGCTAAGGATTGCCACCTCCGAGCCTAGCTCGCGCACCGTCTGCCGCAGGAGATCCTGCGCTGCTCTGCAGTGATTCAGATTGAACTGAATCAACTGCATCTGGGCCTGTGGGTCCCGCTACCGCTTTTTGAGGCTGGGCAGTCTCTGCCGCCGGCCGGGTACCTCGTCTCCTTCCTTCCGGCCGCAGAGCATATAAAGCATGATGCCTCCTTTGTGCAA
This sequence comes from Drosophila anomelani, assembly GCA_035045905.1. Classification (NCBI taxonomy): domain Eukaryota; kingdom Metazoa; phylum Arthropoda; class Insecta; order Diptera; family Drosophilidae; genus Drosophila; species Drosophila anomelani. The sequence continues at coordinate 63,350 of JAWNOO010000083.1, read as the reverse complement.
GAGCCTGCTCTGTATCCCTGCTCCCCGCATCCACTCCTGTCCACTGGGCTTTTACAGTGCACGGCAATGTGCCCTGTTTCCAGACATCTAAAGCACCTAGGTGGCCCTACTCTCTCCGGGATCCTGCAGATGGTCCAGCCTATCCGGACTTCGCCACGGTGGAGGACGGGCAAGCTGACCACCGCCGTCTGGGTTTCGGCGTAGCCACGACGCATTCCACGCACTTTCACCCGTTCGGCCTCGATGTTAAACTGGCCCGCCACCGTCACACAAAGTAAAACTGTGTGTGTGTGTGAAAAAATTAATTAAAACGAACAAAATTAGGCAGAGTCATTCCTCATAGCCTAATAGGGTAGTCCCACACAGTACATCCGTTTGAAACAGTTGGGATTTTTAACTCGTATTCCCATAAAGCTACATCTACATCCTGCTTTCGATTTGACTGCTTTTTGAAAGCTGTCACTCATAAGTAACGTAGAAAATGTATTTAAAAATGGAAGATTTTGCTATTTTGGCTATGGTACAGCAGCAAAACCTGAAATTGGCAAAAGCTCTTAATCAGTAAGCTCAGAAAATGGCGACGACTTCGACTATTGATAATATGTCCTCTACAAAAGAGCAAATGCCAAGAACCCTGTGGATGGTGGAGTTCTCAAAAAAAAAGCTAATTCTCAGTAACATCCTTGCAAAAAAATAAGATCTGAAATTGCCCAATATTGTCTAGATCGTAATAATTAAATAAATGTTTGAAATTAAAAGCTAGTTCTTTTGTTTTTTTGAGTTTTTTAGGATGTTTATTATTTCGTTCTGGAACTCATCCTGGCTTTCAGCCATTTTTGCTAGTATTTGTGTCTGCCACTTCTGCTCTTCCAGGCGCTCGCGAGCAATTTCCACCAGCTCCTTGTCGTTGCCCAGCTTAGCGCGCTTTGCAAGCGGCAGATTATCGGAGGCCTGTGTTCCGCTTGAGGAGGGAGAATTTTCTGGCTCCAGTTTTATATCTTGTCTCGGAGCCTTCCATTTTTCAACTGCACCAATTCCATTGTTCCAACAGTCAATTTTAAACATTTTTCACAAGGAAGAGAAGAAATCTAAGTAGCTTTAGAAAACTATCGCGTAACTATCGCCAAAACAAGTACATCAAGTTTTGATGTACACCGGATGTATACCGGATGTGAACCGAAATGAAACTATTTAGAACAAGAAATACATAAAAAACATCCGTCAAACGGATGTGGGATGTTAGATCTAGCTGTGTGGGAATACCCTATTACCCAATTAACATTAACAAAATTAGGAGCCATCCCGCATAGCCTAACAAATTTCAAATTAACAAAAATGCAGAGCCATTCCGCACAGCCTAAAATATTCAAACCAACAAAAAAGGCAAAGCCATCCCCCACAGCCCAATAACTACAACACCGACGACAGCAGCGACGACGGCACCGACGACGATCGCAGCGACGACGACAGCGGCAGGCGAGACGACGAAAGACGATAACAAAAAGACGGAGCGAATAAATATAAGCAATGTGAGTAGGCTGTTAACCTTCGCCAATCACAATTAAGCTCAGTTTGCCATTACACGGGGCATATTTATAATTTGTCCTACGTTAAATTAAAACAAAATAAATCAACAATTGTTTTTTTATTGTAACTTTTAATTTACGATAAAAAATCGAACTGTGACGACGATACTATTTTAATTAATGAAAATTAATTGCCAAGTATGTGACGAAGTCACATTCGCTGTACATAGTAGTTATAAGTTGTTAATAAAAGATATAAGTTTGTAAATATTAGCTGTAAGTTAGCGAAGAAAAAGGGGAAGAGGAAAGGGCGATAGAAAAATTCCATTCAGTGAACAAAAACTACAGTATCGACAAAAGCAGGCAGTGAGATTCGCATTTTTAGACAATAAGAAAACCAACGCGTCGCGGCCGCTGCCGACGTCAGCAGAACCAAACGTCCATTCGCTGCACGTGCAGATCGCGAGATATACACACATGTATATATGTACATGTTTTACATTCGGGTTTCGACATATTTTACATACGCATATTTGACATATATATATACTCTAATGCCTCCGCTCTTGGTTGCGCTGCCATCAGGGCAGGGACCAAATATACATATACTGGCCGTTTTGATTCAGGATGACACTCGGTAATACACTTTCGTAGCGATCACATCGGGAAGATAATTCAAAGCAAGGATAATAAAATTAAGCAAGGATACCAAGGACAAATAAACAAAACTCAAACAAGGATAATTATAACAAAAAAAATACGGCAAGGATAACAAAATAAACTAATAAATCCGGTCACGGACATAATAAAAAAATTTATCAAGGATACCCAGGCTACTGGGATAAAATTAATTCAAAGCTAGGATATAATTAAAACAAGATGGACATGCAGTCGGGTGTCCCGACAGTAGAATACCATTTACCATTACAAGGCGCGTCCCACAATTATATAAAAGAGAGAGAATAGAAATAAAAAACTGAGACAAATTTACATATAATGCAAATGTCTTCGCATTCTGGAGCAAAGTCCATAACTCAGTGGGTAAAGCTGCACATACATTTTTGTAAGAAATTGGCCTGGGTTCGAATCAACCCCAGGCATAAGGAATTTTTTCAAAACATTAAGTATAGTTCTTTGCTTGCATTTTTTTATTTCTTAGTATTTAATACTGTAATTATTTTGATTTACTGGAAAAAATAAAAAATAACACGTAATGTGTAAAGAGTAAAAAGCCTATATCTCCGCTATTTATGGCACGATCGCAATGAAACTTCGACAATCTGTGTATTTTGATAAAATACATTAAACTTTTTAATATGGTTTACATAACTTTATAAATTTAGGAGCTATACTTTTTTTTCAAATAGCTCCTCCAAAAAGGGGAGCAGCAAAAATTTAAAACAAACTTGATCTGCGTGCAGATATAAGAAATCTAAATCCAAAGGTTGGTGTCTCTAGCTCTTATAGTCTCTGAGATCTAGGCGTTCATACGGACAGACGGACAGACGGACAGACAGACAGACAGACAGACAGACGGACGGACGGACGGACAGACGGACATGGCTATATCGACTCCTTTAGTGGTCCTGACCAATATTTAGGTAACTTTTGGGGGTCTGCCACGCCTCCTTCTGCCTGTTACAGAAAATCGCACTCGCACAAAACTATAATACCTGTGTACCTTTGGTACATTGTATAAAAATATATATACATCGAAGGAATAGCAATAATTGAAATAAAATACGGTGGGAATAATTATATACAACGAGGACACCAGGGATAAACAAGGATCAAGGAAAATATTAATTAATAAACGGATACGCAGAGAAATAAATTAAATAAATTCGGCTACGAATTAAATAATATAAATAAATAATATAACAAAGTTAAATAAATCGAACGGGGAAATAAATAATAAATAAAAACCGGCCACGGACATAACAAAAACAAAAAAAAATAATAAAACGAGGGTATAATAAATAAAAGTGAATAACGAAGCAAAGAAATAACCAAATAAAAATAAATAAATTAATAAAACCCGCGGTACAAGAGAAATAATCGAATCAACGAATAGAAATCATCGAATAAACCACAAGAATAGAATTAATCGAACCAACGGATAGATTTAATCGAACCGAATAAAACCAATCGATCGGCCCATATAAAAGAAAATACTGAAAACAAACGATAAATACCAAATAAATCAAACTTAGTGGATAAACAAAAGGAGAATTAGAAAATAATAACTACCAATAAGGGGACCAAGCGAGGAATAATAAAACCTAGAAATAATAAATAATAAGACCTGGAATAATAAATAAAAAAATAAAATAAAATAATAAAATAAATAAAAACTAAGCCAAGAAAATTGAAGAAAAATAAATAAAATACAGCCAACCAAGGCAGCCACAAGGAACAAGTCAAGGAAAACCATGGTAGGAAAACAATACACATCGAAAACGTAGGAAAATAATAACATCATGGGTGTTACATGGATCAGCTACCGGAAGAAGCTGGAGTTGGAGACCATTCTCCTCGAGTTTGGATTGGAACGCGGAGGCACCGTGGAGGAACAGCGATCGCGGCTGATCAACTTTGCACGGCAACCGGATCACGACGAAGGAGTACGGATTCGCCTCGAGGAACTGAAGAGGAATTTCGGGAACGCCCCCACCGGGGACGCGAAGCTACTTTCGCCTATGTATCTGGACTCGGAAGTCAATTCACCGGGATTCGCAGCGCCGACAGCACCACTTACACTTTTGCTGCCACGGAGCACTTCTCCAGCCGAAGGCCGACGCCTGCCGACGAAGACCGAGGACCGACCGCTTACAACGAATTATCAGGGAGACCCGGGAGCCGCTCTACTGGACATGGGGACTCTCATTCAACGGGACCACGGATCCACTTAGTTTCATCGAACACATCGAGGAACGGGCCGATACCTGCCGCATCGACCGCAAGTATCTAGCCACGGCTTTGGTAGTGCTTCTAACTGGCCGCGCTGAGAGCTGGTATAGGACCAGTGGACTACGAGATGCACCTTGGGCAGAAGTTCGCAAGGAGTTTTTGGATTTCTTCTTGCGTTATTACCAGCGGCTGGACGATGAAATCAGGACACACTTTCAGAGGCCCAACGAACCCTTCAAGGAGTACTTGGTGGACCTGCTCCTACAAATGCGCCGGGCAGGATTCACACCGGAGCGTGAACTCGAACGAGTCTACGACAACATGCTGCCGGAGTACCAACTTTTCATCAAGAGGCAGGATTTTCGTACCCTGGCGGAATTAACGCACTTAGTGGTCGACTATGAGGTGACCCGCAGTCGGGACGGACGAGCAAGGAATCATCAAGACATACCCTCACGGGCACCGCCCGCTGTCAGCATCTTCATGGATGGGGATCGCACGGCCCGTCAGCAGACGACAGGCTTCGGGAAACGGCAATGGGCCTCGCGTGACCGGGAATCGCCCGAGGAACCCAGCCAACCCGAACAATTAGTAGAAGCAACACTCAAGCAACTCCGGGGGCGCATCCGAGCCGCCATCACCATGGAGGGACGAGGATTCATGACCACCCTGGACACGGGAGCTACTCACAGCTTCATCAGCGAGGACTTAGCAAATCAACTGGACAACAAACGGAACACGCGAGAGATACGGGCGCAGGTCAAGCTCGGCGACGGGACCTGTCGGCAGCTGACAAAGGCCCTTGCAGCAATTATCCACTGCGGCAATCGCAGTACGCCGACCATATTGCTAGTGATGGCGGACATGCTGGACGATGTGTTGCTAGGGATGGATTTCTTGTGCGGGATCAGAGCCACCATTCAGTGTGGGGGACAGGCCCTCAACTTGGTGCCGGACTAGCACATCAAGCCGCCGTGGACACAAACACAGACGACAACAGGAGTAGCAGAGATGCCGCCGTGGGCACGGTGACGGACGACAGAAGGAGCAGCAGAGATGCCGCCGTGGGCACGGACACGGACGACAGAAGGAGCAGCAGAGAGGCCGCCGTGGGCACGTCACGGACGATGTCCACCAGGACGAGAGACACAGCAGAGTCACGCTCTGAGCAACGGGAGTCACACTCCATACATCGAGGTCAGGAACAGCAACGGGAGCCACGCTCCACACACGAGCGACGGGAGTCACATTCCGGACAGCAAGGATCATCTGGCACGGTTACCCAGGAGGGGCCGGCTGCCACTCAGCAAGGACAACGACAAGCACAGAGGCCAGTGCCGCAGCCACGCACAAGGCCGAATCAACCACCGACCCCTTCGCCTTGGGCACAGACCTCGAGCACACCTGCGACAACAAGTCCGGATACGGTAGCACCCACGACGACCAGCTGGAAACACGTTTTACCCGTGGCTGATGCCACCGCCGCGCAGCGAAACCCTTTTCGCACCTCCAAGAAACATGTCCGTTTTCAGAACCACGTCGAGGAAACGCCGGAAACAAACGCGCTTCTATGCGGCACCGTCAACTCAGTGAGCCATGCCCCAGAGGAGGAGCTGGACCCACCAGACACATTCAGTGTTAGAATACCCAGAACCCTGGGTGGAAGGATTTCTGAAGCAGGAACTGGAGGAACATCGCGGAGCACCGGATCATCATGCGCAACGACCGACCGCAGCGGTATTTTCCCCGGAATCCGGCCATTAGGGCCGTGATAGACAAGCAGATCGACGAACTCCTCAGGGAAGGACGCATCGAGCCATCGAAGAGCACGCACAGTGCACCCATTGTGATCGCGGCGAAAAAAAAAACGGAGAACGGGACTGGACATCGAGGCAGGATCAGGCCTTCCAGGAGTTGAAGGCTAAGTTAACTGAAGCACCCGTCTTAGTCTGTCCGAACTTCGAGCAGAAGTTCGTACTACAAACGGACGCCAGCGAATATGGCATTGGAGCCGTACTTGTTGACAGGTGGTGACAAGGGGAAGGACCCGCGGGAAAACCTTAGGGAGAACGGAGCACGTAGGGCAAGGCAGAGGGGACTAGTTGTTAGGAAAACACACCGTTAGGTAGGGTGATAGGGAAAAGTACACGTATTAATCATATTTTCTACACCCCACAGAACTATTGATCAACATAAGCCGAGGACGAGGGCTACCAACATACGTATGGCCGCAGGACCGGCCACTCACGCGGGTGGTGGTAACGGCACAACTTATGCCACCACCGCTCTTACAGCAAGTGGAAGGTGGGTAAACAATAAGTCACTCATAAAAAAAACACAGATTTATGAATAGGAAACTTTACGACGAATATATTTCTTCGGACGAGGAAGTTCTTGAGAAAAATACATTCTGAGGCAGGTCAATCAACCAGCGGGGCGGCACAAGACCAAACCTTGGTCATGCAACAGGTACAGATCGCTGCTATGGTGGCGGCCATAAAAGACGCACTCCAGAGGCAACAAACATTATTTGAAGCGAGATTTGCCCTTGTTCAGCAAGATTTAGACTCCCTGAAAGTTAGGGACAGTATCCCAAAAATAAAAACATATGAAGATATTGAACTCAAGTCAGAGATACGCTGTGACGATCCACATGACATGGTAAAGTCAGTCCCAGTATTTGATGGAAAGCAGGAAAATTATGTAGCCTGGAGACAAATAGCCAGTGCGGCCTACAAAGTCTTCGAAAAATACAAAGGCTGCAGGCGGCACTATCATTAAATTAGCAGTGGGAATAATAAAAAATAAAATAACCGGCCCAGCAGCCGCCGGCCTATCCGTCTTTAACACAGTCTTTAATTTCGATGCCATATTGGCACGTCTAGACTTCACATACGCGGACAAAACTTCGACGCATGTTATTTAGACAGAATTAAGCTTGTCAAGACAGGGAGAACTACCCCTTCTTAAGTATTACGACGAAATAGAGCGGAAGTTAACAGTTCTTACAAATAAAACTATCATGAACCACGACGAAGTCGCAGCGGCCGTCTTGAATGAGCAGCACAGTTAAAACGCTTTACATGCGTTTGTGTCTGGCTTAAAAAAAGCACTGAAAATAGCCGTTTTACCGGCACAGCCGCGGGATTTGCCATAAGCATTAAGCTGGCGCAAGAAGCAGAATAGAGGAATGAAAGATCTATCTTCGCAGCCAATTTTGCTCGACACAATGAAGAAAAGACATTTAGGCCAAATAACCAGCGGCACGCCATTCGGAAAAATTACGAGCGAAATCAGAATTTAGGAGCGGTAAAAAAGAACTCTCACTATGTCAGGACCCAGAAAGATAATAACCAAGGCGGTTCATTTCGACAAAGACCGCGTAATAACGCAGGAAATAACCAGGTTCAGCCAGCGCTAGAGCCAATGGATGTTGACACATCCTCTAGGTTCAAGTAACCTACAGCATGGCAAAAAGGGCAGTCGAATCGATTCCCACAGAAAATAAACTTCATGCCGAAGGAAAACCCCGACAATGAAGATTATGATTTCGTCGCTCAGGCCTGCGCCACCGAAATAGAGGACGAGCTAGACGCAGAAGACTCCTGCAATTCCCGCTCCCCTATATTACCCCTAAGGTGGCAGGAAGAGAAATAAAAATGATAGTAGGGTACTTCTAGCTGACCAGACAGACACCAGTCAAAAGGACGAACCTCGGATATATTCGCAGGTTGGTAGCTACCCTAAAAATACATCATAAGGATGTATGTAGATGACGTAATAATATTCTCCAAAATAAAAGAGGACCATATAAAAGATGTAGACCGGGTACTTAATAAACTCCTGGAGGCAGGCATGAGAGTATCTCAAGAAAAGTCAAAGTTCTTTAAAAAGAGCGTTGAATACTTGGGCTTCATTGTATCACACGGGGGCTTAAAACCTCACCTGAAATGGTAAAAGCCATAAAGTTATTTCTCCCACCAAAATCACCCAAATCGACCTCAGTTCTTTACTAGGGTTAGCGAGCTACTATAGGTGCTTTATAAGAAACTTTGCGACAATCGCAAGGCCTCTGACAAATATTTTAAAATAGGAAAACAGTAAAGCCAGTAAATATCAGTCAAGAAAAATCGACATACATTTGACAAAAGAGCAGAAGGAAACTTTTGACAGACTGAGAAAAATCTTAGCATCAGAAGACGTTCTCCTCTCATATCCAGACTTTAAGAGGCCATTCGATTTAACAACGGATGCGTCAGGCTTTGGTCTGAGAGCAGTGCTGCCCAGGACGGTCGCCCGATCACCATGATATCGAGCGCCTTGCGTGACTGCGAAAAAACAACGGTCCTAGTTAAGGGGAGGGTCGTCCATAAGGACAATCTGCGCTAATCATCTTCGCTAGATTCCCCGATCTAAATTCTGAATTTTTAGTTGTTATACTTCTCTAGGTTAAGATAGTGCATTCTACTCTTGGCACTAACGGCTGTTAGGACAGACGCGACAGTAAGACTAAATGACTATACATACGCGGACTACATCCCAATAGAGGACGGTGACATTGTACTATGGGAATCCTATGGGTACTTACAGCACGCGAAAAACCTGACATCTTACGAAGACTACGCTGACAAGACGGACACCAGTCAAAAGGACGGACCTCGGATATATTCGCAGGTTGGTAGCTACCCTAAAAATACATCATAAGGCCGCTAGAAGTCTTAACATACTCGGGACAGCGTTGAAGGTTTTCGTGCTTCACACTTCCAGGCCATCTGGATCCAGTCACGGTGGTAGACGAGATTGAAAGTTTTTATATTTAATTTAATAATTAATTTTAAACGGAAAATTTATTTATTAAAATATTTAATTTGACTTGTGTTGCTGCTATGGTATTGTGTTATTATACAGATCATATGGAAGTGCATGCGAAATATACCACTATGTTTAGCACTATTGTTTCGAATATTAGTAATATATGTATTTCCCAAATACCATTCTAATGGACAATCAATAATAATAGCCATCATTTATACTTCACCAAAAAAGTCTTTACAAGCAATACGGGAGTTCTTATATTCAAATTTATACATTTATTCTAAAGCTGATTCCGCACTATTTATGATGAAAACTATTTATGAATAAACAAAAAAAAAAAACAAATTATAGAGAAGTGCATCATTTGAAAATCTCCCTATTATTTACCTATTTGAGTAGTCACCAAGAATGCAGGAGCCTCGGGTAGATCAAAGTTTAGACTAATAGTTGATTAATGGAACCTCAACGAAAATGGCAGAATTAAAAAACAATTGATCTAGCCAAGAGCTTCCACTAAATTCAGATGCAGAAACTTCTTTGCAAGGACAGCGTATTCAGCTAAATATTGGCACTATGAATGCCCTTTGTATGCAACTTTCCAGAGATGGATGCTAATCTGTTAAACGATTTAATCTACAAAGTGTAGCAGGCCAGTTAATATATGTACGCTCTGGTCACACTACTTGGGAGAGTACGCTCCGGTATTAGAGAGCATGAGAGACTCGCGGATAAAAATGGGGGTTGATTTCAAGTTTGAAGAGTGAAGGGGAGATTACTTTGAAGAGCAAAGCACAAGACATTAAACGTGGAAAAAACAAATTAAAAAAACAGTTAGAAACAAGAAACTAGTTTAAAACAACAAGGATAAGAATAAAAAATTAAAGAAAAAATAAAACAATAAATTAAAGAAAGTAACTTAAATTAACATTCGGTCACAATCTCATATGCTCACTAAGGGGTCAAAAGTTTATTTATTTGGGTAACAATAACAATAGTGTCCTATTGTTGCTTCGCGCGAGCAGCAGGCCTTCTATTCCGCACGTACCCTTCTCGTCCTCTCCAGGGACCGCAGTACCGATTTTAGTATTTTGCTATCGCGTCCGAGTACTCCTGATTGCCAAGCATGGTCGGCACTAGGTTTTCGGTCTTAATGCTTTTCCAACGGTGGCTTCGACTTCCTCCCGCTCGTGGTGGAATCGAAAGCACTCAAACAGGACGTGTTGAGCGTCCACCACTACCCCGCATGCTGGGTATTTGTTCTCCTATTGAATCACTTGAGGTAGCTCCGGAAGCACCCATGTCCAATGAGCACTTGAGTAACGTCTACCTCCCCGTGCTTTCGGCTTACCCAGCTACTGATGTCTGGGATTATTCGGTGGGTCCAGCTGCCTTTGGTTAAGCCGTCTCACGTTGCCTGCCACCTAGCATCCCGTCTAGCCTCGCACATCGTTGATCCTGTGTCCGACGGAGTGAGGCGGGTCTCTCTCGCCTCTTGTGCTAGCTTACCTAGCCGCGTCGTCTGATACTGTTCTGAAGGCGCTAGTTACCCTCAGTGCACACAGGCAGTAAGTGACTTCTACGCCTCGCATATAGCTTCTCACTTTGCACGCCTCCGCTCATACGGGGCTTGCGTAGAGAAGCTGGATTGTGACCACGTTTGAGAGCAGCCTTCTCTTCCACTGCTTAGGGCCTCGTGTGTTCAGCAGGATACTCGTTAGCACTCTGTCTGTGTGGCTGGACTTTTCGTTCACGTACTCCAAGTGTTGGCGGGTGTCCAGAAGGACCCCCAGGTACGGGATTGCGCGCTGCGAGGTGATAGGTAGCCCGCCAACCCGGATTACAACAACACGCTTCCTGCCCGGCGAGCTCTAGACCGGCAACGGCGAGCCACGCTTCGACCGCTAAAATCGCATTGTTTGCCGCGGCCTCAGCGGCGGCCAGCTCCTTTTCAACCATCGGCAACGCTACATTAACTGCGAAGCCGACTACGGTGGTAGCGGAAGGTTCAGCACACCGTTGTACATCGTGTTTCAGAGTAGTGGGCCCAGGACGGAGACCTGCGGGACTTCGGCTAAGACCACGTGCAGGCAGTACTTCTTGGCGACGTTTCTCCATCTCGTGCCTGCGATGGCGCTTGCGGCCTGGAATCAAGTCTGGACATGGCGCTTTCTTGTTTTGCAGGCTCCTCGCCATCCCGAGGACCTCTTGCTCCATGACCGGGCAGATCTCCCCAGAGACGATGCTCGACAGGGAGGTGAGTGGTTGCCCGTCCGGGAAGAGAACCCGGACAATGCCTTCGAGCACCTCCGGGTCCGATGGCGAGTTATTGCGCTCACTCGTTTCACCACTTGAGTCTTGCTCACCGTCGTCGCATAGCTTTAAAAAGTATTCCCTCTTGCTCGAGAAAATTTCCTTTTTCAGAGCTTTTTTTGCAGTCCGGTACAAATCGCTGCAAAGCTGTAGGTTCGTGCTCTCTCGACCTGCCTTTGAGCTCGGAGACAGAAGTTTGCCTCTACGTTGGCTCCTTGTGCGATACAGTCCCTCTGCTGCTACACCTGGACGGGCAACTCTTGCAGCCAGCCTGGTGATTTGTCTCGTTGTTGCCAGACAAAGCACAAATGTAGTACTTCGCTGCGTTAGGGCACTTGAAGGCCTTGTGCCCCTCCTCGCCGCATCTAATGCAGCACCCACTCTTATCAATTGCGTTTTTCCAATTACTTGCCATTTCGTTCCCTAATCGCGCACGAGGTCCAGCCACTAACTCTGGTTCCTTGGCTAGCGCGTCTAGATCCCAAAACTCCAGGAGTCGTCGGACATGGCCCTGACCTCCGCCGCGCCGCCTAGGACCTGCGCTATGCTCGTCCGCATGAACTGCGCGCTCTCGGAGCTTGTCTTGGCCACCTCCAGGATAGGTTGCCGTTTGCGGTGCGGCACACCTTGTTTTCGCAGCTTCCCAGGCCAGAGAGCTGCTTGTCCGCTCTTCTGGTGACCAGGGCCAGTATCTCACTGTACGACAACCCTTTGTTAGTGCCTATCACTGCGTCACTGGGCGTGTCGGTAAATCCTTTCTCCTCCTTTTCCTCTTCCTGGTCACGATGTTCCAGGAGTTTCGCTCCTGACTTCCGCTCGATCCCGCCGTCGACGGCCCTGGGTTTGGGCGGGCTTGGGTTTCCCGCCGGCCTGGCAGCAGCAGTAAGAGCGGGGATACGTCCCTGCGGCTGTGCATTTTGGGCACACAGCTCCCCTTTCTGGGCCTTCCGTTTCCTCGGTTTCCCGAGTGGAGTTCAGCCATTCTCCAATGTCCACTTGGAGGTCCTTTAGACGGCCTAGCTTTAGACGGCCTAGCTCACAATGGTGATGTGGCGGACCTGCTTCCCATTGATTTCGGCGAGGGAAAACAAGAAAAAAAGCAGACCTGTACTCCCGATTATGTGCGGTTCAACCCGAAAGCCGAGGCAGTGCTCCAATGATAAAAGAGATGTAGGCCCAAGACATTCTGGACGCAGATTCATAATGGACAATGGTGGATAAATGTGTGCAGCAGAATCGAAAAGAACTGGTCTATGGTTACTAAAGTATGAAATTAACAATTTTGATTTAAATCTATTTGGCCGATTTGGCTCAAATGTTTTTTTAGTTGTTTATAATTGCCAGATGAAGGTTATTACCTAAGAAAATTAAAAAAAAAAAACCGTTTGTGGGCATTGTGCTGAAACAATGTAAAATAATTATTTGGGTTGAATGTACTATGTAACATAAACATTCGCTTGATGAATTGGATACGACATAGAGGGATATAAAGAACAATGATAAATAAATAAATGTGTCGTAATGTTAAAAAACTTTTTTAAAAAAAGTACAACTGACGAAGAACATGGGCGTTCAAATTCTTCGGGATCCATCCGCCGAAACTTTCTCTAAATAACTGTTAGATATTTGCGATGGGAAAGTTGCTGAATATGAAAATACTGGATGTATAAAATTACAAATGGACTTCTGCATAATCATTGACTCGTAAAATACTCTCATTGACGTAAATGGTTGGCAGAAAGACCGATTTTGTCAGCAAAAGATGTGGAAGTCAATGCACATAATTTACAAATACAACAATTGTTGCCTGAGGACTTGGTGTCATACAAATCTATTGCCAGGCATGCCACCACATCATTTGCAATTGTAAGTTAGAGCTTCTACTTCAAAACTTGAACCCACCACGGCTATGTAATGGTTCACGATTAGTAATCAAGAAATTAATGAAACATATTATTAAAGCTATAAGGATGCTTTTCTCAGGCCGGGGTAGATACTAATCGTCCCCAGAGTCCTCCACAGAAACATTTATAGTTTGCGGGGACAGGCAAGACTTGTCGGCTGGTGGCCGTATTTAAGGCAGGGAGGAGGAAGAAGCAGAGGCGTGCGCACATTGTGTGCGCCCGGTCCTGCTCATGTAACAGGCGCCCTTGTCGGGAGGCGGTTCAAGGAGGGGCCCCGGTCCCGGGGCGCCGCTCCCACCGCCACTCTACTTGGGGCCGCGGGATGGCTTTGGCCCCGTGCCCCGGTTACCAAAGCCGTTCCGCCCACGATTAGGGGGGTTTAATTTGCCTGTCGGCAAGCGTGACCCCGTAGCCGCGGGGACCACCGCTTGCGTCGGGCGAGATGGGAGAGCCTGGATGAGGAAGGAGGCCGTCGGCCGGTGTGACCCCGGATGCCGGGGACCAACGCCGGAGTCAGGCGGAGGAGAAAGGGGAGGGAGGGGAAGATGGAGGCAGATGTGTGGGCTAAAGAAGGGGGATGTAGAGCCGAAAATGAGTACGCCAGGCTTGAGAATACGTCCTTACTTTATTTAATGATCTGTTTCCCTACTCTATGCCCTAGCCACCCTACCGCCGTTCTTCTGGGCCCGCCTATCCGATGGCGCCCCAGGGTCCGTTGTCGCGTGTCGTAGCGGTGGTTTTGCTGCTGGCGTCGGCTGGGCGTGCAGATCGCGTCACTCAGGCCGTCTCTTTCTGTCGCATGGCTTGTTGCGACCGGGCTCGACTAATGTTTGAAGCTGCCCTTGTTGCTGGCTGCAAGCTTCTGTGAGTTAGAGGCGGCGCTCAGGCCGTCTCGCTCCCTCATACCGGGTTCGCTTCAAGCATGTTACGTTTGGCTGCTGTTCTCTGCTCCGTTTGATGTGTTTCTCGGCGGCGGCTGGCCGCCGAACGATATGTTGTTGGTGGTGGCGGTGGTTGGCTGCCGGGCGATGTGTTGTTGTTGGTGGCTTCGTGCCCTAACTAAACTTACTTGCTATTCCTTATTCTAATACATATTTTACCCTTAACCGAAACTTAGCCTAACCTGAACCTATTATTTACATATATACAATATTTACAGGTGGGGGATCATAATGGTCCCTCACACCCCATCCCGACTTCGGGGTTGAACGCGGACGCGCGTGCCCCTATTTGACAGGATGACCCGGTACTGGGCCCCGCGGTAATCCCATATATACCGCCGGTTGCGGCCCTGGGAGGCGTGGACATGCTGTCTTATCTGGTCGACGAGTCCTAGGGGTAGCCGTGGCCCCTCGAACTCCCATCCAGCGGGGATGTCGACCATCGCCTCCTCCGGCTCGGGTCCCTCGTCGTCGCTCCCCTCGGCGGCCTCGTCGTCGCTCTCCTCCGCCAGCTCGCGCTGCAAGCGCTCGAGCTCCTCCCTTTCGAGGTATCGGCGGACGGAGACTTCCGCGGCCTCCTCTCGTGCCTCGTTGTGCTGGGTTCGAAACCACCAGCGGTATTCGTCGCAGGCGGGCATGGCCTCGACCCTCTGCACCGGCCGAGTTATGGTGCCGCAGGTGGTTTGCAGCGGGCGCCGAGGTGACGGTAGCCGGAGGGCTGCCAGGGCGGTTCTAAATTTGGCGAACACGGCCTTGGTGGCGGCCCGTCGGGTGGACTCTGCCTCGGTAGTGGGCCCTTCTGGTGACTCCAACAGGGCCTGCATCTGGTCCTGCAGCTCCTCCAGCTGCAGGCGCCGGGGGGTCCGGGGCAGGTTGTCGGTGGCGGGCCCCGTCGACCCGAGAGGAGTGGTAACAGCCGTGGCGGTGGCACCAGGTATGTGCCCTGCCGGCGCGGGTTGCGTTTTGCTGTTGGCGGACCGGCCGGCAGGAGGCTGTCATCCTCCAGGGTGACGATGGCATCCGGATCCGATTCTGGATAGCGGGCGGCCCGCCTAGCGTTTGCGGAGCGCCCGGTGTGGTTCTGTCCGGTGGGGTGGCGGCGCTGTGCAGCGCCGTTCTCGCTCTTCTGCCCGGCTGGGCCCGCGGAGGTGGGCGCGACTCCGGCAGTCGGGGCTGCGCGCGGCGAAACGGCGCGCGCTGCCGAGTTTGCGGCCCGGTTTGTCGACGCGCAGAGTTTTGCTGGTGATGGCGGGCCCCACCGGCGCGGGGGACGAGCTGTGGCTGTGGACGAGCCGGCCGGTGGGGGATCTTTCCCCGGAACTGCTGCCTCCCTCGACGCTCATGGGCGAGCCACCATCGCGGGTGGCCTCCGTTGAGGCTCCGTCCTGGCTGGTGTCGCGACTGCGGCTGCCGTCACGGCTGTTGTTGCTGCTGCCTCGGCTACTCACGCTGGGCGGCCATCCCGGGTCGACGTCCATTGCCCGGGACTCTAGCGCGGCTGGACTGAGTCGTACCGAGAGCCTCTCGGGCTCCTCGTCACTGCTGACGGTCACGATCTCGTCGTCGGTGATGTCCTCGTATATGGGACGGGGCGCGGCAGCCGATACGATGCTCGGTGCTCCGGCGGCCAGTTAGACGGCCGCTGTGAGGTCCCGCGTTTCGCTGTCCATGACCTCGAGCACGTCTTCAAGTGACAGGCCCTCGCACCAATTCGGGCTGATGGTCGGCGATCGTGCGGGTGGCGGAAGTTGCCGGTGGCGGACGGTGGCGTGGAGTCCATGCGAATTTATTATTTTTTTTTCAATGGTCTTCTTTTTTCTTTTAAATTCCGTGTGCGTTGAATGCGACTTTCGCGGGCGAAAATGAGAGAGCATTTGATCGCGAGGTTGCCCGATCGTCCGGAACGTGGGATGTCGGTAATCGAGAATCCCTTATTCGATTAAAGTAATCGATAGGGACCGGTCGATCTGGCAACTTCGCGGATTTTTGCGGGGTCTCCTGTTCTGTCGTGCCGTGGGCACACCACGCCGGTGGGCCTGTTATCCGGTGCACCTTGGTGACCGTGATTTTTCCCAGTGGGGTTGGTACGTTGGACGGGCATGCCGTCAGCAAGTGGCCCCCATGATACGGCAGTGCTCGAACCGCGCGAGTTCCTGATCGAGGAATGCTCCGATCCAAGGTTCTGGGTAGCTTTCGTCGCGGTCGTGAGAGTGTGTTTCCCCGTCTGGGTCGTAGGAGGCTTCGGCGATCCCGCAGGCGGGGTCGGTGGGCTCCGGAACCTGGAAGAGGACTCGCCTGCTTGGTGCTCGAAATGGATTGCGTGCCATTGCCGATGGCTCGGCGTCGGGCAAAGCTCCAGCCCAGCTCGGGGCTGCCGTGATGTCGTAGGATACACCTTCGTGTGCGGGGCGCACTTTCTCGGCCTGTGGAACAGTCGGTGGATGCGCTCGCGGATCGGCTTGTTGCTCTGCCGGTGCGACAGTCGGTGGATGCGCTCGCGGAGCGGCTTGTGGCTCGGCCTGTGGAACAGTCGATGAATGCGCTCGCGGAGCGGCTTGTTGCTCGGCCTGTGGAACAGTCGATGGATGCGCTCGCGGAGCGGCAGTCGAAGGATGTGCTCGCGGAGCGGCTTGTTGCTCGGCCTGTGGGACAGTCGATGAATGCGCTCGCGGAGCGACTTGTTTCCGTGAGACGGCTGGTGATGATTCCGGTGGTCGAGGGGGCCCGAGGGTGATTTCGGCCCCGCCGCATCGTAGCGTGGTTTTCCCATGGCATAGGAAATCCATTCCTAAAAGCAGGTCGTCCAGGACATCCGCCATGACGAGGGCCACGAGGTTGATTCGGGACTCTCCAAGCTGTATGGTGATCCGAAGGGCATGGCTGACTTGTCGATGGGACCCGTCCGCAAGTTGTACGCGGGAGTCTATCGTTCGCCTTTTGTCGTTGGTCCGAAATCGGCTGGCTAGGCGCTCGCTGATAAAGCTGTGCGAGGCCCCCGTATCCAAGGTAGCGGTGAGGGAGAGTCCCTCGACCGCGACCTTAGCGCGAATACGGCCGTTTCCCGGCTTAGGATTGGTAGCCTGTGTCGGAAGATTCGGTGGGGCTCCGGGTAACTCCCGGATGCTCGAGGCCCTTGTCCGTTTCCCGCCGGCTGCGCTCGGCAGCAGTCGTTCGGATGTTTCGCTGCCCGCAATCCCAACAGAACATAATCCGGGGATTACAACATTCCGTCGCAACGTGTCCATCCTGTCCACAGTTGCGGCAGGCACTGGCGACGTTGATCCGCCCCTCGAGCGGAGGTGCTCGTGGTGGCTCACTCGGGTTTGCGGTCGGCACCCGGCGGAGGTGTCCGCAGGATTGACCAGTGGTCGCGTTGGCTGTGGTGCCGAAGGAGCGAAGGAGCGTTGTTCTGGGCTGATCGTAGCATCCGGCCTCCGCGGCCTCGAGCTACTTCGTAGTTAACCACGAGTTGGGTCAACTCGGCCAGAGTCTTGAAATCTTGCCGGCGCGTGAACATCTGTGCCTCCGGAAGCATAATTTCATATATACTTTCCAGCTCTTGTTCTTGCGTGAAACCTGCGCGTTGCATCTGCAGTCTCAAGTCGAGGAGGTATTCCTTAAACGGCTCGTTGGCCCGTTGGAGACGCATACGTATGTTATCGTCCAGCCGTTGATAGTACCGAGGAGGGAGAAAGAATTCAAGGAATTCTCGGCGTACCACGGCCCAAGTGCTGCCTTGAAGGCCGCTGGTTCGGAACCAGTTCTCTGCCTTCCCGGTCAGGACGATGAGTACGTGTGATAGGTATTTCTTGTCAATGCGGTATGCTTCTGCCCGTTCTTCCAAGTGTTCGATGAAGCTCAGCGCGTCGGTGGTCCCGTTGAACGTCAGTCCCCACTTGGCGATCTGGTCTACCAATAGTGAGCTGGCGTTCAGATCGAGCACGGCCGTTGCCGGACGTGAGGAGCTCTCAGTCTTCCGAGCCGCAGGCGAAATGCTTCGTGTGGTCGGAATCGTGAGGGTTTGACTTCCGTTTGGCTTGTCTAACTCCAGTGGCAGTGCTGATACGGGCTTAGTATCCCCAGTGGGTGCGTTCCCATACCGGAGCTCCATGTCGGCCAGACGATTGAGCACGTCGGCAGTGTGATCCGGCGGTCTTGCAAAGGCGTACAGTCGAGTTCGCTGTTCCTCCACTGTTCCGCTTTGCTCAAGCCCCAGCTCAAGAAAAATGGCATCCAGCTCATGCTTCTTTCGATAGGATATCCAGGACACTCCCATCGTGGACTTGGTTTGCTGTTGGTTGTTGGTTGATAGTACACCGTTGGGTTGGGGTATCCTTGAGGATCCTTTCGTCTCTGTCTCTGTCTCTGTCTCTGTCTCTGTCTCTGTCTCTGTCTCTGTCTCTGTCTCTGTCTCTGTCTCTGTCTCTGTCTCTGTCTCTGTCTCTGTCTCTGTCTCTGTCTCTGTCTCTGTCTCTGTCTCTGTCTCTGTCTCTGTCTCTGTCTCTGTCTCTGTCTCTGTCTCTGTCTCTGTCTCTGTCTCTGTCTCTGTCTCTGTCTCTGTCTCTGTCTCTGTCTCTGTCTCTGTCTCTGTCTCTGTCTCTGTCTCTGTCTCTGTCTCTGTCTCTGTCTCTGTCTCTGTCTCTGTCTCTGTCTCTGTCTCTGTCTCTGTCTCTGTCTCTGTCTCTGTCTCTGTCTCTGTCTCTGTCTCTGTCTCTGTCTCTGTCTCTGTCTCTGTCTCTGTCTCTGTCTCTGTCTCTGTCTCTGTCTCTGTCTCTGTCTCTGTCTCTGTCTCTGTCTCTGTCTCTGTCTCTGTCTCTGTCTCTGTCTCTGTCTCTGTCTCTGTCTCTGTCTCTGTCTCTGTCTCTGTCTCTGTCTCTGTCTCTGTCTCTGTCTCTGTCTCTGTCTCTGTCTCTGTCTCTGTCTCTGTCTCTGTCTCTGTCTCTGTCTCTGTCTCTGTCTCTGTCTCTGTCTCTGTCTCTGTCTCTGTCTCTGTCTCTGTCTCTGTCTCTGTCTCTGTCTCTGTCTCTGTCTCTGTCTCTGTCTCTGTCTCTGTCTCTGTCTCTGTCTCTGTCTCTGTCTCTGTCTCTGTCTCTGTCTCTGTCTCTGTCTCTGTCTCTGTCTCTGTCTCTGTCTCTGTCTCTGTCTCTGTCTCTGTCTCTGTCTCTGTCTCTGTCTCTGTCTCTGTCTCTGTCTCTGTCTCTGTCTCTGTCTCTGTCTCTGTCTCTGTCTCTGTCTCTGTCTCTGTCTCTGTCTCTGTCTCTGTCTCTGTCTCTGTCTCTGTCTCTGTCTCTGTCTCTGTCTCTGTCTCTGTCTCTGTCTCTGTCTCTGTCTCTGTCTCTGTCTCTGTCTCTGTCTCTGTCTCTGTCTCTGTCTCTGTCTCTGTCTCTGTCTCTGTCTCTGTCTCTGTCTCTGTCTCTGTCTCTGTCTCTGTCTCTGTCTCTGTCTCTGTCTCTGTCTCTGTCTCTGTCTCTGTCTCTGTCTCTGTCTCTGTCTCTGTCTCTGTCTCTGTCTCTGTCTCTGTCTCTGTCTCTGTCTCTGTCTCTGTCTCTGTCTCTGTCTCTGTCTCTGTCTCTGTCTCTGTCTCTGTCTCTGTCTCTGTCTCTGTCTCTGTCTCTGTCTCTGTCTCTGTCTCTGTCTCTGTCTCTGTCTCTGTCTCTGTCTCTGTCTCTGTCTCTGTCTCTGTCTCTGTCTCTGTCTCTGTCTCTGTCTCTGTCTCTGTCTCTGTCTCTGTCTCTGTCTCTGTCTCTGTCTCTGTCTCTGTCTCTGTCTCTGTCTCTGTCTCTGTCTCTGTCTCTGTCTCTGTCTCTGTCTCTGTCTCTGTCTCTGTCTCTGTCTCTGTCTCTGTCTCTGTCTCTGTCTCTGTCTCTGTCTCTGTCTCTGTCTCTGTCTCTGTCTCTGTCTCTGTCTCTGTCTCTGTCTCTGTCTCTGTCTCTGTCTCTGTCTCTGTCTCTGTCTCTGTCTCTGTCTCTGTCTCTGTCTCTGTCTCTGTCTCTGTCTCTGTCTCTGTCTCTGTCTCTGTCTCTGTCTCTGTCTCTGTCTCTGTCTCTGTCTCTGTCTCTGTCTCTGTCTCTGTCTCTGTCTCTGTCTCTGTCTCTGTCTCTGTCTCTGTCTCTGTCTCTGTCTCTGTCTCTGTCTCTGTCTCTGTCTCTGTCTCTGTCTCTGTCTCTGTCTCTGTCTCTGTCTCTGTCTCTGTCTCTGTCTCTGTCTCTGTCTCTGTCTCTGTCTCTGTCTCTGTCTCTGTCTCTGTCTCTGTCTCTGTCTCTGTCTCTGTCTCTGTCTCTGTCTCTGTCTCTGTCTCTGTCTCTGTCTCTGTCTCTGTCTCTGTCTCTGTCTCTGTCTCTGTCTCTGTCTCTGTCTCTGTCTCTGTCTCTGTCTCTGTCTCTGTCTCTGTCTCTGTCTCTGTCTCTGTCTCTGTCTCTGTCTCTGTCTCTGTCTCTGTCTCTGTCTCTGTCTCTGTCTCTGTCTCTGTCTCTGTCTCTGTCTCTGTCTCTGTCTCTGTCTCTGTCTCTGTCTCTGTCTCTGTCTCTGTCTCTGTCTCTGTCTCTGTCTCTGTCTCTGTCTCTGTCTCTGTCTCTGTCTCTGTCTCTGTCTCTGTCTCTGTCTCTGTCTCTGTCTCTGTCTCTGTCTCTGTCTCTGTCTCTGTCTCTGTCTCTGTCTCTGTCTCTGTCTCTGTCTCTGTCTCTGTCTCTGTCTCTGTCTCTGTCTCTGTCTCTGTCTCTGTCTCTGTCTCTGTCTCTGTCTCTGTCTCTGTCTCTGTCTCTGTCTCTGTCTCTGTCTCTGTCTCTGTCTCTGTCTCTGTCTCTGTCTCTGTCTCTGTCTCTGTCTCTGTCTCTGTCTCTGTCTCTGTCTCTGTCTCTGTCTCTGTCTCTGTCTCTGTCTCTGTCTCTGTCTCTGTCTCTGTCTCTGTCTCTGTCTCTGTCTCTGTCTCTGTCTCTGTCTCTGTCTCTGTCTCTGTCTCTGTCTCTGTCTCTGTCTCTGTCTCTGTCTCTGTCTCTGTCTCTGTCTCTGTCTCTGTCTCTGTCTCTGTCTCTGTCTCTGTCTCTGTCTCTGTCTCTGTCTCTGTCTCTGTCTCTGTCTCTGTCTCTGTCTCTGTCTCTGTCTCTGTCTCTGTCTCTGTCTCTGTCTCTGTCTCTGTCTCTGTCTCTGTCTCTGTCTCTGTCTCTGTCTCTGTCTCTGTCTCTGTCTCTGTCTCTGTCTCTGTCTCTGTCTCTGTCTCTGTCTCTGTCTCTGTCTCTGTCTCTGTCTCTGTCTCTGTCTCTGTCTCTGTCTCTGTCTCTGTCTCTGTCTCTGTCTCTGTCTCTGTCTCTGTCTCTGTCTCTGTCTCTGTCTCTGTCTCTGTCTCTGTCTCTGTCCTGCTCTTTGTCCTGCTCTTTGTCCTGCTCTTTGTCCTGCTCTTGCCTATGTTTCGCATCGTGTGCGTCGGCGATGTTGGACCTCGTGTCCCTTGCCTATGTTTCGTGTCGTGTGCGCCGACGATGTTCAAGGCAAATGTCCGGAGCGTACCCTCGCTGTTGCGAGACTGTACTCCCTAACGTGACCCGAGGAAATGGGCGTGGGCGACCTCGTGCATTTTTACGATTTTTTCCGTTTCTAACCTAACTTTTCGACTCCCCTCGCTGCCTAAAGCGTCCTAAAGTCCCTGCTCGGGCGCCATCCTGTAAGGATGCTTTTCTCAGGCCGGGGTAGATACTCATCGGCCCCAGAATCCTCCACAGAAACATTTATAGTTTGCAGGGACAGGCAAGACTTGTCGGCTGGTGTCCGAATTTAAGGCAGGGAGGAGGGAGAAGCAGAGGCGTGCGCCCTTTGTGTGCGCCCGGTCCTGCTCATGTAACAGGCGCCCTGTTCGGGAGGCGGTTCAAGGAGGGGCCCCGGTCCCGGGGCGCCGCTCCCATCGCCACCCTACTTGGGGCCGCGGGATGGCAAGCGTGACCCCGTAACCGCGGGGACCACCGCTTGCGTCGGGCGAGATGGGAGAGCCTGGGGGGGGTAGGAGGCCGTCGGCCGGCTTGACCCCGGATGCCGGGGACCAACGCCGGTGTCGGGCGGAGGAGGCCGTCGGCCGGCGTGACCCCGGATGCCGGGGACCAACGCCGGAGTCAGGCGGTGGAGAAACGGAAGGGAGGGGAAGATGGAGGCAGATATGAAGGGGGAAATAGAGCGGAAAATGAGTACGCCAGGCTTTAGATACGTCCTTACTTTATTTAATGATCTGTTTCCCTACTCTATGCCCTAGCCACCCTACCGCCGTTCTTCTGAGCCCGCCTATCCGATGGCGGCCCAGGATCCGTTGTCGCGTGTCGTGTTCTCCGTTGTTGATTTTCACGTCCGTCTTGCTGCCTGGTCCAATTCGCACTCCCGCAGCCGAACTTTTCCGCGCGATCGTTGCTGTCCGCAGCGATCTGCTCGGCTGGCGTCGGCAGCGGTGGTTTTGCTGCTGGCGTCGGCTGGGCGTGCAGATCGCGGCTTTCAGGCCGTCTCTTTCTGTCGCATGGCTTGTTGCGACCGGGCTCGACTCGTGTTTAAAGCTGCCCTTGTTGCTGGCTGCGAGCTTATGTGAGCTAGAGGCGGCGCTCAGGCCGTCTCGCTCCCTCATACCGGGTTCGCTGCTGTTCTCTGCTCCGGTTGATGTGTTTCTCGGCGTCGGCTGGCCGCCGAAAGAAGTGTTGTTGTTGGTGGCGGTCGCGGATCGCCGAGCGATGGGTTGTTGTTGGTGGCGGTGCTTGGCTGCCGGGCGATGTGTTGTTGTTGGTGGCTTCGTGGCCTAACTAAACTTACTTGCTATTCCTTATTCTAATACATATTTTACCCTTAACCCGAACTTAGCCTAACCTTAACCTATTATTTATATATTTACAGTATTTACAGGTGGGGGACCATAATCGTCCCTCACAAAGCCATAATTTTGAATTGGAAGTTTCGAAGCAAAAATGTGTTGTTGCCACGAATACCAATAATTCCCAGAGATGTGTCAATTGAATTCAAAAGGGACTCAATTTCCAATTCTATTGGCATTCGCTATGACGATCAATAAGTTACAAGGCCAAACATTATCTGTATGTGGCTTAGATTTGGAAATAGCATGGTTTTCCCACGGAAAACTATACATATGTGGCATGTTCTCGCGTGGGAAAACCATCAAGTTTATTTGTACTGGCTAAAGACGGACTAACCAAGAATCTTGTATACTACGTTGCGCAGAAAAAATTATATTTTTATTTTAAATGGCATAATTAATAAAGAATTTTTGGGTTATACAAAATTGGGTGGCTGACGAAGTTTGCCGGGTCCGCTACACAAAATTGTACTAAATAATTTTTACAAAAAAACATCAATTAGGGCGAGACGAAGTTCGCTGGGTCCTCTAGTCTATTTATACATCTTGTGAATACTGCATCAATAGTAGTTGTATTTTGTTGTGCTAAGATTGCTATCATTGGACATTGGACATAAAAATTCAATTAGTAATTGATTTTTGACATCTTCAAAGTGTATGTTGAAATCTCCACTCAAAATCATATGATGATGATTAAATCTTCTATTAATTTTCTTCATCAATGTATAAATTTGAAAACAAGAACTCTCGTATTGCCTGTAAAAACTTTTTTGGTGAAATATAAACGTTGTCCATTATTATTGATTGTCCATTAGAATGGTATTTGGGAAATACATATGTATATCACCAATATAGTGGTATATTTCGCATGCACTTCCATATGATCTGTAGAATAACAAAATACTATAGCAGCAACACAAGTCAAATTAAATATTTACAAAAAAAAAATTTCCATTTAATATTTATTTATAAAATAAATATAAAAAACTCTCAATCTCGTCTGTCGCGAGGGCACGAACTAATGCCCATGCAAAGACTCGCATACATATACACTCTGAGTATGCACGCGGAGAATAGCTGTGAATATCCTCACCAAAAAAGGGCCAACGCGCCATAAGAAGTTGTCACTCCAAAAATACAAATCATAGATTAACCACCGTCACTTACGGAACGGCATCTGCACCATATTTGGCTACCACGGTTCTGGTAGATATTGCAGATAAATGTAAAAATAAAAATATAGGTCAAATAATTAGGAATAATTTCTGTATGGATGACCTTATGACTGGAACTTATTTGGTAAAAGAATAACATAAGAATAACATTAATTTCACAAGAATTGCAGGAGGGGGATTCAACTTATGGAAATGGATTTTCAACAATTTCAAAATATTAGCAACTGTGGAGGACACATGAGACTGTAAGGTTCTCAATACTATCGGAAATGAATCTTCGAAAACTTTAGGACTTAAATGATTTATTTAAATTTAAAGTAAATTATAGTAAATCAAAACATACAAATAATCGCGATGTGTTATCAATGCTATCAAAAATAAATTATCTTTTCGGATGGTTGGCACACGTTACTATTTTGGAAAATTTTAAACTTTGGATAAATCAAAGTTGTAAATGGGATCAGGAGTTATCTATAGAAAATACAAATTATTGGGAAAATATAAGGAATACTTCTCATATTTAGAGAATATTCGAATCCCAAAATGTACTAATTCAAACAGTTTTTTGTCATACAGGTTCACGGATTTGCTGTAGTAGGACATAATATTAATACTTATAATACCTAGCAAGATAGGAGTTAATCCAATAAAAAATAGAAACACAATTCCCAAACTGGAGCTATGTGCAGCTCATTACTTAGTGAATTAATCCAAAGAGTTACTAACTTCGATTACTTTAGCATGAATTAACAGTGGTCAAAGTAATATCAAATTGATTAAAAGAAGAACAGCTGAAATTCGGAAATTAATAAATACCGAATGGAATCATGTGAAGTCAGAGGATAAGTAATCCAGCAGACTTAACACCTTTATCTTTGGTGGAAAGGGGTGAAATGGCTATTTGACCCAAAATATCTTTGGCATCGGCAGCAGTCTGTAGAAGAATCTGTCTTAACAAATACATTATTAAATGAGGAAATAAATGATCCGATTTCTAGTGTAGAAAAACTCAAACGTATAGAAGCATAATTTAATGCATTGTGATAAAAATAAAAATGGAAGCCTATAAATAAATTCTTTCAGTAAAAAAAAATTGGTTGCCTGTAAAGTCGGTATACGGGCGAAAGTTTTACGTGACAACGACTTTGAGTGGTAAAATAATTTTAATGTGAATATTCATTCGTATAGTAGGAAGAAGGATAAAATAATAGTAACATTTAAAACATTTATTTATACAAAGATTATATTTAAAACATTAATTTATACAAAGACGTGAATTGAATTGTTGCGATGGACGAAACTACCTTCACATTATCACTACACAGTTACAATTAACTGACAACGTTTAAACTTGTATGCAGGCGCCTAAGCGAAATAGAAGCGCAAAACATGAACCGGTGTGTATGCCTATCTCTCTCGCTCTGTCTCTCTCGCTCTTAAGCGGGCTAACTGTGCTCGAGTGGAAGGGACTCGCTCTCATTGTGAGCGGATAACGCGGAGCGTAACGCAGTTTCTTGAAGGGGTGACACCAAACCAATTTATAAGACGTTGTCATGCAAAATAGCTGAACAGGTTGTTACTCAAAAACAACAGAAAAGAACATCAATTCAAACAAGAGATAAAATGGCAGCAAAACAACAATGAAATTAAGACTAAAAATAAAATATTTTTATTAAATCCATTTTCGGACAAGAATGGGGTTCTGAGAGTGGGTGGAAGACTGCGAAACTCAAATGCAGAATTTGAAGTTCACCAAAATGTTCATTAATGATAATAAGGTCCGGGTGGCTAAAGTAAAAATGCAGGAAGGATTTATCACAAGACCCGTTACTAAAATTTGTTCCTTGGGAGGGATAGGGTTTGTTGAATAAAATGAGGCTGACCCTGAGCTAAAAATACGAACTAGAGCGACAAGATCGGGTTTGTCATGGCAATGTTTTTATTTATATTAAGCTGTCAACTTTTTAGCGCATTATCCAAAAATAGAAAACTAAGATTTTTAATAGGCAGGATAAATAAGATCTCAGCAAAATATTTAGATCCTCTAGGAGATGTTGTACTTCTTGGAATTTTGTAATTTATTATACCCTTGCAGGGTATATTAGTTTCAGTCAAAAGTTTGCAACGCAGTGAAGGAGGCATCTCCGACCGAGTCGATCTAGCCATGTCCGTCTGTCCGTTTCTACGCAAACTAGTCCCTCAGTTTTAAAGCTATCTGAATGAAACTTTGCAGTAAGGCTTCTATATACTCTCACTCGTACATATGTCGGAACCGCCCGGATCGGACGACTATATCATATAGCTGCCATAGGAAGAATCGGAAAAATCTACGAAAAAAAAATTGCGGTTTTAATTTCATGAAAATCGGCTGACTATATCCTATAGCTTCCATAGGAACAATCAGGAAAATAAAAAAAAAAACCATAACTTTGTCAGTTTTCAACATATTTTCACCAAATTTGATATTTAGCCATATTTTATTATTCCTGAATTTTGATTTTAATTTCATGAAAATCGGCTGACTATATCCTATAGCTTCCATAGGAACAATCAGGAAAATAAAAGAAAAATTCATAGCTTTGTCAGTTTTCAACATATTTTCACCAAATTTGATAGTTACCCATATTTTAGTATTCCTGAATTTCGTTTTTAATTTCATGAAAATCGGCTGACTATACCCTATAGCTTCCATAGGAACAATCAGGAAAATAAAAGAAAAAACCATAACTTTGTCAGATTTCAACATATTTTCACCAAATTTGATATTTAGCCATATTTTAGTATTTCTGAATTTTGATTTTAATTCCATGAAAATCGGCTGACTATATCCTATAGCTTCCATAGGAACAATCAAGAAATATAAAAAAACCATAGCTTAGCCGTGTTTCAAACCATTGCCATCAAATTTGAGATTTGGCAACAAATTATTATTTCAGAATTTCGTTTTTAATTTTTTGTTTAAACTCTGCAAACTTCGGTGAGCCAAAGTTAGCTTCCTTTCTTGTTATAAAATTAATTTGTGAAAGGCTGCAAAGAGCATTGTAGTCTAGTTTTTAATAATATGCAAAGTAAGTTATGGGAACTAGAAGAAAATTGTTAATGATACAGAAGCATGCATGCTCCGTTGGAATTAATTGGTTTCTTGTATCATATTTTGTTTGGTATAATGGATGAAGACTATAGAGAACAATTATAAGAAAATATAAAGATTTTATTAGATAACCAGAACCACCTTAGTAAGCTAATTCAGAAACAAACATCAATGGTTGATTCAACTACTAATTTATTAAAAAGAACAACCGAAGATGTTCATGCTAATTTTATAAGTATGCAAATAAGAATTGAGAACATGTGAGAAGTTTTTAAAGAAAACCATTATGAGGAATCGATAAAATTTTTTATGGTTACAAAGCATTTGCACCCCTTGATTAAAGAAGGCGCAAAGGTTTAAGTGGCATTATACAAATTTTGATTGATATTAATCACGGTATATACTTCAACTAAATCAGCTTAAGAAGGAGATTGCAAAATTCCAGGAAAACTTTCACGTGCGAAACTTAAGAAGGGTTATACTCTGTTAGGGGTTTACCAGGTGTGGCGGTTAATAATTCCTAATTTTTTCGGGGTCTGCGCTGAGTGATAGAAAAGAGACTAGAATGCGCATCAAGTACAGGGAAAACCAAAATCAAATACACGATTTTCACGTGTGGCAGGAAACTTTTATATAAATATAAATTGTTCAGACTTGATAATAGTGCATACAACTTCCGAATTTTCTATTTATAATTTTGTAATGGAGTCTTATCTAATAACGATGGAAGCTACTTTAAATCAATGTCGAAAATGGCAATTTAATAAAATAATATGTAAAGGAAGTCTAAAGCCAAATAGAGGCACAAATTGTGTTTACAAAACAGTAGTCGATTCTAAAACTTACTGTGTAGAGCAGTGGTCGGCACTATCACAATCGCAATCTAAAATTGAATATGTGTGAGTGAATAAACGACTTCTATGTCCAGATATGATAATATAACTATATAATAATATTGCTAGCATTTGGTTTTCTATGCAAAATCAATAGCTCTTACTATAAAAATACTTATTTTCCGCTAAAAGTGGCTAGATTTAGCCAGAGCAATGTAACTGATGCTTTGAGCATACTGTCTGTGTGCTGGCAGCGCTACCGGCAGAGGCTCTTCCAACCTCATGTGGTTGGGATGCGCCGACCGCACCAGCGCGCTGGTGTAGAGTTAAGACAGAAAAGTACATAGTTGTTTAATGTTCGTGTAAATACCACAGTCAATGTACTGGCTCTCAAAAAGAGTTATTTGATTTGCACCGGCAAGGAGATTTAAGCATTGCGCCATATTGTACAGCAAAAAACGACGATACAATTTTAGTTGCCCACCATAATATTTAGTCCAAAAGCGAAAAAGCCCTATATAGAAGAGGTTAGTGAAATCATTTGGAATATGCTGTAGAATTTAAAAGATCATGATAGCTGTTGTTATATACTTAAAATAGAAATTTGCTTTTAGACAAATAGTGCAAGCAATAAACTCCACAGGTTAATACTTAAGATAATAGTTAATAGTTAAGATAAAAAATAAAGGATAAAGTCATATATAAAAGAAAGAATACAGTTCACTATATCTTTGGTACAAAAATGTACTTCTTGTAGGGCGCCTGTCGTTAACACTTTCAATTTTTAAATTTCCCACTTCAATTTAAAATTCCAGCCAAGCTTTGAAGTTGCCTCCAGGAATTAAAATGGTAGACCAAAATTCAAACAATTTCAGTTTTTACAACATTGAATAGACGTGTTGGATATAGATTTTTGAGTAACTCTGGTCCCACATATGTTCGATAAACAAGCCTGGCTTCCTGATGCATTTCGATTATTCGGTATTTTCCGTTTTGGACCTTGGCCGAGAGAAGATCGTTCTCTTTTGAACATATTTTCCTCAGGGTTTTATATTATACCGAAACCAAATCGTGGAAAATATCAGACATCACATCCCCAACCTTTTATAAGGTTTTCTTTTACCAGTGGGTTTCTGTTGATTAAGGGAAGTAAGTTTAACTATTATTTCGTGGAAAAACCCCTCTTCTTATAAAGTAATGCGTTTTATAGGAAAATTTTTGGAAGTTGGGTTTACTCCTTCACGTGGCTTACGGCCCAGGAAAAATTCTGCCCAGATTTCCGTCTGCATCGTGGAAAATTGAAGTCGAGTTTCCTCCTTCTATTGGTTCCCATTTTTCTGGGAAAAGGGTATACAGCGCCACCAACGTGATCGTCAGGATTTTCATCAGTTTTCCATACTCACCATAAAACATAAAACAAAAATCTGATCAAGAAAGTGAACATTAAACTGTGAAAATTTCAACTAGTGTTGCCACCTAGCGTCCACTCTAAATGGTCCAAACAATTCTGTACAAATTCATGCACGTCAGTGCCAAATACATAGTGCACCCTGTGTCTCACATACATACACAGAGAAGCCCTCTGCTGAAAGTGCACAATTGGGCAGGCCCAAGCCTGCAACACCCACTTTGTGATCCAGTCTAGTACACCAGCACAATTTAAATTCCAATCAGTTAAATTCTGATCAACTAAATTCCTATTCGTAATTTAAATTAAATTTCTTTATCGCTAGAAGGTAATCAAAGTTCGTTATGCAGTAAGCGAATCTCGTCATGAGAGCAAGTGTTTAAGCCCGTGTAAGTGTTTTTCCCTGCTTAATATTTACCTAAAGTCAATTGAAATGCAGTTTTTCAAATTTATAAACAAAATTACAGCCAATAATATAACATATTGAAAGCGCTTTCAACGTTGGATATTTTGGGTAAGTGATCGGCTTCGGTCGTGATGCTATATATTTTGACTGTCTCATGATTTTGATATTTTAAAACGAATTCCCCCATGACTAAAATACTTGCTCAGTGAATTCAAATACATTTAATATTTTTGAAATCAATTTTTAATTTAAGTTAAATTTTTTTGCTTTGATTTAAATGTACTAATTTAATATGAGCTTAGCACAAACATTATATGAAATTCAACTTTGTAACCTTAATGATCACCTTTGTTAGTATTCATTTTCTTACATTAAACTTATTAGTATTCATTTTCTTACATTAAACTTATTATAAACATGAATTGCTAAATTTTTTCTAATGGAAGCTTGCAGCGATGAAGATGAGTAGGAGTTAGGCGTGTGTCGCAGGGATCACCAGGTTATGCGGCTGTGATGATCATGGTATGGTGGGCAATGTCAGCGGCAACCAAAATCTTCGCTGTTGACAACGACACACACACATCAGCTGCGGCTATTCCATCTAGGCAGCACCCTTCTTTTCAGGTATTCCCTTCCACTTTACCCCAATCTTAGTTCTGTCCCCCTACCATTAACCTCAGAGTCAGTTCGCACGCGAATTTAAATAGGATTTTGTATTGTAATATGCGAGCACATTCTACCTTCGACTGTTGAAGCGATCGGTTGTGTTCCACTGCAAAACGTCTAAGTACCACAGCATCCAAGCACAAAGCAAACGAGAAGATTAAGAAGTCTCTTATCCCAACCTCCCGACGGATTGTTCCTAGTAGCAACAAGTACGGATCAAAATATTAAATCACTGGCAGAAATCTCTTCGTTCATCGTCAAGAAAACTATAGACCAAGCAATCCAAGAAGAAGTCATCAGTTGCAGGAAAACAAAAAACGGTAACCTACTAATTAAAACAAAAACCAATACACAAGCTTAAAAGCTCATGAAGTTAGTTAGTATGCCGTCCAACATTCCTTTCATCAACATCCCCATCAAAATCACCGAACATCGAAGCCTAAACTCCACCAAAGGCGTAATCTTCTCGAACGACCTAAGAGGTATCAGCGAAAATGAAATACTAGAGAACCTTAAATCACAAAAAGTGGAAGCCGTAGAAAAGATCTACAAACATACCCCCGGACTACCCCTCGGCAAAACGCAACAAAATGAAACTGGACTTATTAAGATAATTTTCAAAACAACCAATCTATCAGAATTCCTCTACATCGGTTATGAGAGAGCGCAGGTTCGCCCCTACATTCCCCCTCCAATGCACTGCAATAACTGCCTCCGATTCGGCCATACTACTAAGTTCTGCAAAAGCCCCTCAAGCTGCGCAAACTGTGGACTACCAACACACGTTGACTACACCACCTCAGAAGTCTGCCAGAACAAAACAAACTGCATCAACTGCTATTCCAAAAATCTCCCCGAATGGAACCACAGGGCCCGCCACAAGACTTGTCCTATCTTCCTCTCCAACAAAGAAGTCCAACCTATCAAGACACTTGAAAAAGTTGATACCAAGACAGCCTGGTCCATCTACACCAAACGACACCACGATGGCTCACTCTACTCCACAACAACAAAATCCTACTCAACAAGATCAACACAACCACAACAATCAACCAACAGGAAAACAGTAAGCTTCGATACTAACGAACTTGACCCAACCTTCGCAACGAACCTCACCGCAGATGAACCCATGTCAGGAGACTCGGATACACCCACCACTTCACAGACCACTATAAAAAAATCTCAAAAAATTCTCCCTCTAAACACATCCAATAGAACTAAATGCCTCCTGAAATCTAAACAGAACACAATCTTAACCAGATCTAAGCTAAAATCTTTATCTTTAATACATCATTTAAACAAATTATACATCTTTTAGTTAACTTATACCTACACGCATACCTTAACACTTAATTAACATGCTTAAAATCATACAATGGAACATACCAAAACCATACCCCCCTAGACACTGACTTCGATGCAGTCGGAGCAAAAATTCACTCGAAAATCCAATTTAATATAATATCCGCATACATATCGCCCTCCAAACCTTTTAATGCCAAAAACTTAGAGAATGTCTTCAACCCTAGAAACGCCCATACGCTGGTGCTGGGAGACTTCAACAGCTGGCACCCCTACTGGGGCTTCCCCAAACAAAACAGCAGAGGAAAAACCATAGCCGAATACATAGACAGAACCGACTACATACTCCTCAACGACAAAACCCCCACACATTTCTCCACCCTACATTGCTCCAGAAATCCATTGGAAAGTATTGCATGATCTTCATGGCAGTGACCATTTCCCTATACTTATATCCATGTTCAACAACCCTATCTCTTACACCTTTACTTCTAAGCCAGCATTTAAACTTCAGGCCGCAGACTGGGACCTCTTCAGGAAAATTGCACACAACCTTAACAACACATCCCAACCCAGTTCTAATGTCAATCATGAAGCAGCCCTTCTAAAAAAAATGATAATTGAAAGCGCCCACTATTCAATCCCTCAAAATACCACCTTTTCCATCACACGCACCGTCCCCTGGTGGAACAAAGAACTAACACTTCTCAAAAAGATTAAGTCAAACAAATGGAATAAATTAAAAAGGGAAATTAATACATACAACAATATTGAATACAAAAAGGGAACGCCAAACTGAAAATAGCAGTCAGAGAAGCAAAAGAAATCTCCATCCTAAAGTTCACAACCAGCATCAACCAATTTTCTGACCCCACAAAAACGTGGGCGAACATTAAAAGACTATGTGGCCTCCACCCACAAAAACACATACACTGCATATGCAACCCCACAGAAATAACCGGCCAACCTGAAATCGCGAACGCTTTTGGCCAAACCTGGTCAGAACAGGCTGATGATAGCAATTTCTCCTCCCAATTCCGACATAATAAAGAACTACCAGCCCTCCAAAGCAGCCCTAGAAATAGAAAAAAAATCTCCTCCATAGAATTCTCATCTGCCCTATACTCCTTAAAAGGTAACACGCCAGGTCTAGATCGAATTTCCTATCCTATGATAAAAAACTTACCTATCACAGTCAAACACAGATTTATCAATCACTTCAACAACATACTCACCTCCCACATCCCTCAATCATTTAAACTTAGTCTCGTTCTACCCATAGTGAAACCACAAAAACCAATAACAGAAATATCATCTTACAGACCCATCTCCTTAAACCCATGCCTAGCTAAAGTCCTAGATAAAATCATGGCAAAAAGATTGTGGTGGTTCGTTTTAAATATCATTCACAACAGCCAATCCGGCTTCAAAAGAGGCAAATCTGTATTAGACAGTCTACTCTACGTAGACCACCTAGCCTACAGATCCATAGCCCTCAAAAAGCACCTCTCAATCATATCGCTAGACTTTTCCAAAGCATTTGATAGAATAGGCATACACACAATAATACACCAACTACAATACTGGAAAATAGGCTCTAATATGATCAACTACATAAAGAACTTTATGACAAAAAATTATAGCCAAATCCGGAAAAAGCCTTTCAAACAAATTCCCCCTAAACAACGGCATCCCACAGGGATCGCCGATTTCAGTAATACTGTTTCTCATCGCCTACAACTCACTATCTGTTTGTGTAAGGAGGCTTAGATGCCTGGCAAATAGTGCATAAACTATTTGCCTGTTTGTTGTCGCAACTAGCACTTGGAACTAGGTGGACGGTATAAAGTGTGTAGGGGCATGAGTTGTTCTAGGCGAACGGGTTGGTTGTGGTGAGGGTCTGAAGACACAGCGACAGCCTCTGATGCATGAATAAAAGCTCTTGGGTTGGCGTTAGAACTCTTACTGACTTTATTAATGAAACTTAACAATATATATAGGTACACAAATGCTTATGCTAACAGAAATAACGTATAAGAAAAGTGTGCGGTTACTTGTGAATGTGGGTTGTGTTGCGACCTGAGACTATTGCCCCAGTTCATTACCTCGTCTCAGTTGACCATGCATATTCGCTTGACCTGGTAAATGATACTTTATTTACGATAAATGCAGGTCACTGTGACGAAGAGTTGTTACATAATGTGTGTGGTGTCTTAAATATCATACTTAAGACTACATACTGCTGCGACTGAACATTCTCCCGGCCGTTGAGAAAGTGTTCAACCTTCGATAACGTCGAACGAGAACCTTCGTGCGGTAGGTTCTGGTTGTGGTTCTTCCACGTTCTGCCGGGCTTCGGGTTTCCGGCATGTTGGTGTCCATTTGCCGATCGTTCGTCTGAAAACCCATGCAATGCCTAATAACATTGACATTGCTAAGGCCACATAAGCAGCTGGGGAGTGTTGATTTGATTTTTCCAGGTGGTTTCTTTTAGTTTGGCCAGTTGGTGCTGCAAAGCGCCCAGTTCCTCCAAGTTGACTTCCTTGGCTGCCGTTCCTTGCAGCGGCTCAGGTGTGTTCTTAAGGTCCTGGGGCCAGTGATAGTAAGCCCGTTCCGTTGAGTTGGATTGTGAACCATGTTCCGCTGCACACCGCTTGAAGTTCA
Organism: Drosophila anomelani; assembly: GCA_035045905.1. Classification (NCBI taxonomy): domain Eukaryota; kingdom Metazoa; phylum Arthropoda; class Insecta; order Diptera; family Drosophilidae; genus Drosophila; species Drosophila anomelani. The sequence goes on along the minus strand of JAWNOO010000083.1, from coordinate 28,563 downwards.
ATTTGCCTGCGTGTGGCAACCATCCATCTGTTTCGCTGACGTGTTGCTGACCACCACAGCTCGGCCCTCGACTGAGAGACCTCGCAGATAGTTTCTGTCTTATTGTTGAAACAGCTGGAATTCACACCGGCTTTCCACGCTGAATGTGGCTTGGTGGTTGAAACAGATGTGTTCGTCGTGTGGCAGCTCTAGACACTGATTGAACTCCTCCTTGGTCAATCCCATGAACCGATCTCTATGGGCATTGACGGCTATGATTTCCGTTTGTAGCCAGAATCGCTGCCAGCTTCCAGCCTTCCATGTTGGGATCGCCATAATGCTGAACACTTCCTGTTGAGTTACAGAAACCAGTGACAGCGATATCTTAAAGATGACGTGGCTGATCGTTGTGGTGCCTTCGGCATGCATAATTTTATAAAGCTGGATAATATTAGCCGATGCTACTGGAAGCAGTTGGCCAATATTCCCCTGACGCTCCAATATGGTTTTATATCGTAATATACAATTATTTTCCATTCGGAGATTGCCATTCTGGATGTACCCAGCCGTTCGTAGAATGTTCCTGGCTGGCTGCAAAACGGAGTTATGTTGACTGACTGCGTTTTCCTGTTCCCAGCACTCGACTTCGCTGGTCCAGAAAACCTAGTATCGTATCGAGCCCTTGACGCTCTCTTGAGCCGTGTAAGGATTGTTCGTATAGGGCTCTATTCGCAAGATCCAATTTTTGCTTTAAGATGGCAATTATGATTGTATCCCAGCTGGATACATCAATGCCTAGTCCCTTTAATGATGCTAGAGACTCATTTGATGTAATATACAATTCCTTAAGTCACTGTTTGTTTGCTGTTGCAGAAGGCGATTGAGAATCGTATCTGCTACATGGCGGGGATTGTTGTATGCATCACCTAGTATTTCCCATGCGCTCATGTAGTTCTCCGTTTTCAGATCGATATGCCTTATAAGTCTCTCTGCCTCTCCGGTCACAGTGGTTTTAAGGTACCACATCTTCCTGACTGTGGGCATGATGGTGTCATGTACCATGCATTTGAACAAATCGAAGAATTGCGTCCATTTGAATTGGGGATGCTGACTCTGGGCAAGTGTACATCTTCATTGCTTGATGTGTTGGTTTGTGCCCGGACTTTCTGTACTTCCCTTTCTAGTCGGAGGAACGACTGCATGTCGTATCCCTCCCTGACCGGGCCTTCGTACTCTTCATGGATCGAGAAATGGATCTCTTGGTATTGGGACCACAATGAGTTTATTGAACTCCTTGATACGGCCCTGCCGGTCTCTGAACATTGTTTCAGAGCCCGTTTGATTGAGTCGGCGATTGCTTTTTGTTGCCGACATGCTGATATAAGTTTACGTGCAGGTTGCGCTAAGCTTGCAACGTCTGCAGTTTCCCGGCTCGCGGTTGCCTGATTTGGGGCATTGCTTGAGCTCTGAGCCATTGAGGCGACTATAATATTCCTGTATTTATCGTATGAATCACGACAGTCGACGTAGAACTTTAAATATTCTTCGGTTCTATATGTTGCAGGAATATTTTTGTCCTTCTCCGCAAATCGATTCCATACTTCATCGATTGCGACCAACTTTGTTTGGTAATATGTTGGATTTAATTTTCTATCCGCTGAATCGTTTCTAAAGTTGCGGATAAGCCTTGCGATCTCTTGACTGATCTCTTCCTGCAAGTCTAATGCCTCTTTGACTGCTTGCTCCTCCTTGTTAGACATATTGATAATTGTTTAATTTCCTGACCGTTGGGAGTGTTTTATTTGCTTTGACAGCTGGATACGCTCCTATTCGCAACCGTGGTGTGGTCGAAGGAATTAACAATTGTTCAATAGACTTGGAGGATCTAGAACTCTAGAAAGGATTTGAAGGCTCTTGACTGTGTAATGACAGCGTCAAAACAGAATCCCAAAAGTTACGGATTCTTTCCTGCGGGAGGTTCCCAAGAGTTACGAAACTTTCCCTGTTGGTTCCCAATGTTCTATGACAAGAGTGAAATTCTGGAAGATTCCCAAGAGTTACGAAATCTTTCCTGTGGGTTTGACGTATTCAGGACAATTTCCTGTGAGTCAGGGCTCACCAAATGGTTTTTATGGCGAGTGAAAATTAGGAAATCCCAAGAGTTACGGATTATCCTGCGGGAGGTTCCTATGAGTTAGCGGAAATTTTCCTACGTTGACGTCCACGGCTAGCGTGTTCGTCGGGCGAAAATGCATCAGAAGCTGACTTGAAGCGACGTGGAAAGATTCCCAAGAGTTACGGAATCTTTCCTGTTCGATGACAGTGTCGAGGAGGTTCCAAGAGTTACGGAACTTTCCCGTTCGATGACAGTGTCGAAGAAGGTTCCCAAGAATTACGGAACTTTCCTAAGAAGGATCAGGAAGATTCCCAAGAGTTACGGAATCTTCCTGGGGGTCCACGGCTAGCGTATCACGTCGGGGTCACCAAAATGTTTGTGTAAGGAGGCTTAGATGCCTGGCAAATAGTGCATAAACTATTTGCCTGTTTGTTGTCGCAACTAGCACTTGGAACTAGGTGGACGGTATAAAGTGTGTAGGGGCATGAGTTGTTCTAGGCGAACGGGTTGGTTGTGGTGAGGGTCTGAAGACACAGCGACAGCCTCTGATGCATGAATAAAAGCTCTTGGGTTGGCGTTAGAACTCTTACTGACTTTATTAATGAAACTTAACAATATATATATATAGGTACACAAATGCTTATGCTAACAGAAATAACGTATAAGAAAAGTGTGCGGTTACTTGTGAATGTGGGTTGTGTTGCGACCTGAGACTATTGCCCCAGTTCATTACCTCGTCTCAGTTGACCATGCATATTCGCTTGACCTGGTAAATGATACTTTATTTACGATAAATGCAGGTCACTGTGACGAAGAGTTGTTACATAATGTGTGTGGTGTCTTAAATATCATACTTAAGACTACATACTGCTGCGACTGAACACTATCCAACATCATTTCTCTTTCTAAAGAAATCAAATTTTGTGCCTACGCAGATGACTTTCATCTTCTTATTCAACACAGCAAACAAAAAAACCCTTCAACCAACCTCTCAAACACTTTTAGCCGCATAAAGGAGTGGTGCTACCACTCTGGCTCAATCCTTTCAGTTGATAAATGCAAAATCCTCCATATCTGCCGCAAACACAACTGCAAAGCCAACATAAACTCAGGCGATACAAACATCCCAAGCACCAACACCCTTAAAATCCTAGGCCTGACTATCAACCGCCGATATAACTGGACCACTCACATAAACAATCTCAAAACAGCACTCACCAAACCTCTAGGCATTATCAAACATCTTTCCTCCCACAAATATAACACCAACACATCAACCTTAATCCAAATAGTTAAATCAATCATTGTATCCAAAATAGATTTCTGCCTCCCCATATACGGACACGCCCCAAAATCGCAGCTCAACTGCCTAAAAACGTCCCTGAACCCAGCAATAAGGTCAGCCCTAGGATCTTTCCGCACTACACCCACAAACAACCTGTTGATAGGAGCCGGCATCAATCCAATCGAACACAAGAGAGACTATCTTACAGGCAAACTCTCAAAAAACCTGATCCAAAGCATAGATACACCGCTAAAACATCTCACCATACCCTCCAAAAGAACTTTCAGATACCTCAGACCTAGACCGCATTATAAAATTATGTACAACTCTTTCCATCCCCTATCTTCCCACAAAGAAAAATAAGTGCAATAAATTCAATATGCTAAACATCATCAAAGCCACAAACACTTCATTAGCAAAATACAACAAAAACAGTACCCCCCCTATAGTATTCCAACAACTTTTCCACTCCCTCAAATCCTCCCTTTCCAGCCATAAGTTTATCTATACAGACGGATCCAAATCAAACGGTGTTACAACCTTCACCGTAACTACCGAAAACGAAACCATTAAAACCGGTCTTTTGCCGACCTACTTACTGCCAAACTCCCCCTAACCTACACTCCCAACCTAAACTCTAATGACATATCCCATTTCCTTAAATCCCTGCTCAAAGAAAAACAATCTCAACTACCCACTTCAAGCTGGTACCAAGAAATAAACAGGATATCAACTACCAACCTCCCCTTCAAAAACTCGTCACTCAACAGTAGAGAACAAAAAATTATTACACGTCTCAGACTTGGACACACACAACTAACAAACGCTCACTAATCTCGACAGTACCAAAAACAGCCTCTACCCACTATGCAACAATTCACAAGTCTCCCTAGATCACGTCATAAACTCATGCCCCACCTTTGCCTCACAACGATCCAAATTCCTCCACAGCCCTAGCCAACCCTTCCAAGTCAAACGCTGAAAACATTCTCAATTTCCTAGACAACTGCAAAATCTCCCACAAAATATGAACCCCATCTAAGTACAATAAATAAAAAAAAAAAATAAAAATAAAATAACATACAACAACTCCAGTAAGAAACATAAATTCAGTAAATATGTATAATATGTATATACTAACTAGCCAAAGTACATAATTAACATACCATTGTAACTAGCGAGCTGAAGGCCTGAGTTGCTATAGCTCCTAAATTATAAGTTAGCTTTTAGCTTATAACTATCTGTTAGCTTAAGATAAATAAATAAATAAATAAATATGCGAGCAAGTAGCACGGTGGATCAAATTGGAAACTCACTCCCTTTACCGACGAAACAAGAGCCGGAACCAGCGCGTGCCCCACTTGAAGCTACACCCACCATCTTTCGTTGCTGTTAGAATCATTCGTGATACATATGCTACATTCTAGCAATTGTAAGCCTTGCTGGCCCTTTGGCAGAATGTTCATACATGAACATGGATATATACATATATAAGAATTTTATGTAAATCAACTGAACCGCTGCAGCAATTTATTATAAACATTTGTCTGCTTAGATCTAAAAATAAACAACGCTTGAGCGTTACAAGAATTCCTGCTTGGGTTTATTCTGAACATTTTTTTCCATCCTGGGGAACAGTTGGCCACTGCGTTGGTCTAGTTAGAAATAAGAGAAGATTATGTGAATTTCATGTTAGCTACCTAAGCTAGGACTTAAAGAAATAAAATGTAGTTTGAAATACAACCCAACGAATGAAGACGTCTTTTTATTTAAATTCTGTTTTCAATTTTTTGTACTCTTAGTGCGATTATTTTTTATGGCGATTATCCTCAAATTAAAAAAATATTTATATGAGTGTGTCACCACTCCCGAAATTTTTATTGATCTGAACCGCTCTAGTGAGTGTTACACGAGAACCTGGAAGAAGCGAGAAAGTTTAAGGAGGCGAAAGCCGCTGGCCGCTGGTGTCTGGCATCGTGGCAATTGCGGTGGGAGACCTCTTCAAAGGGAATATTTACGCATTTGGGATGATTCCAGGGGCAGGTAATTTTTTACCTGGCAGAAGCTGCGTCACCTGCATGAGCTGCAATGGTGACACTGAAGAGACAGCGGAACAAGAGGAGATTTGCAAGAGAGCGGGCAGACTTGGAGACCAAGCTGATCTCCATCATCAAGGTGGAGAACCTAGAGCCGTTGATCCTGCTATTCGAGGAGAACTGGCGGTGTCAGCAATTGCCGCCACGGCCATGTCCAAGCTCAGAGCCGAAGAGCGACACCGAAAACAGGAGGGAGCTTCTGGCGGAAATGGTGCCCGCTCAAACATTCCTTCCCCTTTCCTATGGAACCCCAACCCTTTATACCCCGCTTTTTGGAAGTTTCCCTTCAAAAAAAAAAAAAAGAAATGTAGTTCTGACAACAGTGAAATCTCGAAAGACTTATTAATTTATTATTCATTATTAATTTAATGTTTTAATTTATACTTACTCTGGAATCGTATGATGCAATTTTGAATTGAAAAGCGTTATATATCTACTAGGTCTGGCAATAGATACCTTAAACGAAACCTACATTAAAATAAGAGATAACAAATAAAAAATATTTTTAGAATTTTATTTTGTGTATATAACCTTTATTCCTGGTTCATCGAAGCAAGGAAATAAACGCCGAGCATGGTTGGGCTTCATGTTTGTTGCTAAATATATTTCCTCCTCTCTATTGAACGAATTTTTATAATATCCTTTAAAAAGTCCTTTTGGATCTTTTAATATATTTCCTTTAAAAGACATTTTCAGTCTGCATTCAGAATCCCTTCCTACTGTCTCCTTAAGGTATAAAACAAAAATGCCACTTCGTGGTAGTCGACTACTTCTTAAAATTGTTAAGTTTTCGGGAGTCGTCCTATTACATAAAATAAGATATATTTATTTTGGTTTATTGATTCAGAGGAGTACTTACTTAGTTTTGGATCTTATTTTTGTTAGTTTAATTCCTTTCTGATCTATAAATAAACTTTCGTGCGCATGTAAATGCACCTTTTTTGAATCATTAATCCATCTTAAGTGAATTTCGATACACCCTTTGAAGGTTTGATTTTCCATATTTGGTTTTATGTTGATTTCATAGCCAAGAGGCAAAATATCTTTAGGTAGTCGTGCTTCCGATATAACGTTTAGTGGTGGTAAATCGATGTCAGCTTTTACAAGTTCCTGCTTTATTTAAAATAAAAATTACCATAATATTTTTAAATTTGATTATATATAATGATTATATATATAACTAGCAAAGTGCCCGCAGCTTTGCTTGCGGTGAATAATTTCCTTAAGCGAAAGATTTTTTTTTAGAATTGACCTAGAGCTACCATATAAATCCCTTTCAGTATCAGAATTCACTCGATACAATTTCCTATTGTTAATTGACATATTGCAGTATTATTTTTCTTAAAAAGAAAGAATAATCAGCCACAACTTAATCTTTATGATAATCAGTTGTAAAGGTGTTTTTCTCAGGCCGGGGTAGATACTCATCGGCCCCAGAGTCCTCCACAGAAACATTTATAGTTTGCGGGGACAGGCAGGACTTGTCGGCTGGTGGCCGAATTTAAGACAGGGAGGGGGAGAAACAGAGGCGTACGCCCATGTGTTGGCCCGGTCCTGCTCGTGTAACAGGCGCCCCGTTTCGGAGACGGTTCAAGGAGGCCCCGTGCCCCGGGCGCCAAAGCCGTTCCGCCCACGATTAGGGGGTTTAATTCGCCTGTCGGCCAGCGTGACCGCCGCTTGCGTCGGGCGAGATGGGAGAGCCTGGGCCGGCGTGACCCCAGATGCCGGGGACCAACGCCGGTGTCGGGCGAAGGAGGCCGTCGGCCGGCGTGACCCCGGATGCCGGGGACCAACGCCGGTGTCGGGAGGAGGAGGCCGTCGGACGGCGTGACCCCGGATGCCGGGGACCAACGCCGGAGTCAGGCGAGGAATGCCGTCGGACGGCGTGACCCCGGATGCCGGGGACCAACGCCGGAGTCAGGCGAGGAATGCCGTCGGCCGGCGTGACCCCGGATGCCGGGGACCAACGCCGGAGTCAGGCGGAGGAGGCCGTCGGCCGGCGTGACCCCGGATGCCGGGGACCAACGCCGGTGTCGGCGGAGGAGGCCGTCAGGCAGAGGAGAAAGGGGAGGGAGGAGAAGATGGAGGCAGGTGTGTGGGCTTAAAAGGAGGGGGAAAATAGAGCCGAAATGAGTACGCCAGACTTGAGATGCGTCCTTACTTTATTTACTGATTTGCCCTACTCTGTGCTATCCGATGGCGGCCCAGGGTCCGTCGTCGCGTGTCGTGGTTTTCCGTTCTTGATTCCTTCACGTCCGTCTCGCTGCTTAGTTCAATTCGCACTCCCGCAGCCGAACTTTTTCGTCGCGATCGTTGCTGTCAGCAGCGATCTGCTCGGCTGGCGTCGGCAGCGGTGCTTTTGCTGCTGGTGTCGGCCACGAAGCTGAGCGTGCAGACCGCGGCACTCAGGCCGTCTCTTTCTGTCGCATGGCTTGTTGCGACCGCGCTCGACTCGTGTTTGGAGCTGCCCTTGTTGCCGGCTGCGAGCTTCTGTGTGCTAGTGGCGGCGCTCAGGTCGTCTCGCTCCCTCATACTGGGTTCGATACAGGCATGTTGCGGTTGGCTGTTGTTCTCTGCTTCGTTTGATGTGTTCCTCGGCGTCGGCTGGCCGCCTAACGATGTGTTGTTGTTGGTGGTGGTCGCCGATCGCCGAGTGATGGGTTGTTGTTGGTGGCGGTGATTGGCTGCCGGGCGATGTGTTGTTGTCGGTGGCTTCGTGCCGTTGTCCCTAACTACCAGGTCTGTGCATATGAAACTGCGTTTTACTTCATTGTTAATTATTGGTAACAAAAGTGATAGATCAAATTTTGGTAAAAAATTTTTGTAGCATCTTTTGACATCTGGGAAAAGTGCTTAAACGTTATTTGCGTCATTTTTTTGCAATAGATTTTTTTTTTTTAATATTGAAAATGTCGACTTTTATACCCACAAATCACGATTCGCGGACATCGTTGCGTCTCTGATTTTTTTAATGAAAATTTCTGTGGAAGCCCAAAAATTATCACTGGGGATGAAAAGTTGATCTATTTTCAAAACGCCCAATCCCAATCTCGTCCAAACCGTTTCCGCCGCAAGGACATTCTGGGCGTTTTCTGGGATCAGGCCGGAATCTTTTGATATGAACTCCTAAAACCGGTTGAAACCGTTGATGGCGAACGCTACCAGCAACAATTGGAAGAATTTAAAAAATCTCTGCTCCAAAAACGCCCAGAATAGGCCAAAATGCCGCACAAAGCAATTCTTTTGGACGACAAAAACGCCATCACACCGGGCAAGAGTCACCAAGGAGTCACGTTTGGCTGGGAGTCCTTACCCCATGCGGCTTTTTCACCAGACTTGGCTCTATCAGATTACCATTTGTTCGCCAGTTTGGAACACGGATTAGCCAACCAGCGCTTCGAATCCTATAAAGGCCTTAAGATTTGCCTCGAAGACTGGTTTGGGTCCAAGGATAAGGAATCCTTCTTGCAAGGAATTCATAAATTGCCCGAAAGATGGGAAAAATGTGTGGCTTCTGAAGGGGCATAGTTTAAAGATTGAAAATGTCACCATTTTTATACCCTTGCAGGGTATATTAGTTTCAGTCAAAAGTTTGCAACGCAGTGAAGGAAGCATCTCCGACCCTATAAAGTATATATATTCTAGATCAGGATCAACAGACGAGTCGATCTCGCCATGTCCGTCTGTCCGTTTCTACGCAAACTAGTCCCTCAGTTTTAAAGCTATCTGAATGAAACTTTGCAGTTAGGCTTCTCTATACTCTCACTCGTACATATGTCGGAACGGGCCGGTTCGGACGACTATATCATATAGCTGCCAGAGGAACGATCCGAAAAATTTTCAAAAAACAATTATAACTCTGTCTGTTTTCAACCAATTTTCACCAAATTTGATATTTGCCCATATAGTATTATTTCCGAATTTCGGTTTTAATTTCATGAAAATCGGCTGACTATATCCTATAGCTTCCATAGGAACAATCAGGAAAATAAAAGAAAAAACCATAACTTTGTCAGTTTTCAACATATTTTCACCAAATTTGATATTTAGCCATATTTTATTATTCCTGAATTTTGATTTTAATTTCATGAAAATCGGCTGACTATATCCTATAGCTTCCATAGGAACAATCAGGAAAATAAAAAAACCATAGCTTAGCCGTGTTTCAAACCATTGCCATCAAATTTGAGATTTGGCAACAAATTATTATTCAGAATTTCGTTTTTAATTTTTTGTTTAAACTCTGCAAGGGTATACAAACTTCGGTGAGCCGAAGTTAGCTTCCTTTCTTGTTTTTTAATAAATCGCCAAAGTTGAAAAAAACCGCAGTTTCATTTGCACAGACCTGGTAAACTTACTTGCTATTCCTTATTATACCCTTGCAGGGTATATTAGTTTCAGTCAAAAGTTTGCAACACAGTGAAGGAGGCATCTCCGACCCTATAAAGTATATATATTCTTGATCAGGATCAACAGCCGAGTCGATCTAGCCATGTCCGTCTGTCCGTTTCTACGCAAACTAGTCCCTCAGTTTTAAAGCTATCTGAATAAAACTTTGCAGTTAGGCTTCTATATACTCTCACTCGTACATATGTCGGAACGGGCCGGATCGGACGACTATATCATATAGCTGCCATAGGAACAATCGGAAAAATCTACGAAAAAAAATTATAACTTTGTCAGTTTTCAACCAATTTTCACCAAATTTGATATTTGCCCATTTAGTATTATTTCCGAATTTCGGTTTTAATTTCATGAAAATCGGCTGACTATATCCTATAGCTTCCATAGGAAAAATCAGGAAAATAAATGAAAAAACCATAAGTTTGTCAGTTTTCAACATATTTGCACCAAATTTGATGTTTAGCCATATTTTAGTATTCCTGAATTTCGATTTTAATTTCATGAAAATCGGCTGACTATACCCTATAGCTTCCATAGAAACAATTAGGAAAATAAAAAAAACCATAGCTTAGCCGTGTTTCAAACCATTGCCATCAAATTTGAGATTTGGCAACAAATTATTACTTCAGAATTTCGTTTTTAATTTTTTGTTTAAAGTCTGCAAGGGTATACAAACTTCGGTGAGCCGGCTCGGGTCCCTCGGTGTCGCTCTCCTCGGCGGCCTCCTCCTCCGCCAGCTCGCGCTGCAAGCGCTTGAGCTCTGCCCTTTCGAGGTATCGGTGGACGGAGGCTTCCGCGGCCTCCTCTCGTGCCTAGTTGTGCTGGGTTCGGAACCGCCAGCGGTATTCGTCGTAGGCGGGCATGGCCTCGACCCTCTGCACCGGCCGAGTTATGGCCGCAGGTGGTTTGCAGCGGGCGCCGAGGCGACGGTAGCCGGAGGGCTGCCAGGGCGGTTCTAAATTTGGCGAACACGGCCCTGGTGGCGGCCCGTCGGGTGGACTCTGCCTCGGTAGTGGGGCCTTCTGGTGACTCCAACAGGGCCTGCATCTGCTCCTGCAGCTCCTCCAGCTGCAGGTGCCGGGGGGTCCGGGGCAGGTTGTTGGTGGCGGGCCCCGTCGACCCGAGAGGAGTGGTAACAGCCGTGGCTGAACGAGTCCAGAAATACGAGCAGGACCGTATTTCCCTGCTTGGATCGTGGTAATGGCCCGACGAAATCCGCACAGAGCACTTGGAAAGGTTCGTCAACCTGGCGTGTGAACATCTTTCCCGCGGCCTTCTCTTGGCTGATCTTGAAGCGCTGGCAGCGCAAGCATCGGCGCACTTAGTTGGCTACCTCCCGGAATAATCCAGGCCAGTAGTATCTCTGGGCCACTCGGGTACATGTCTTGCGTATCCCGAAATGTCCGGCTGTCAGATGATCGTGGCATTCCTATAGCACCCTTCTACAAGAGTCCGCTCCGACGTAGAGTTTCCAGGGCGTGTAGTCTTCCTCCTCCGGACGCAGGCCTATGCGGTGGTACAGTTGTCTCTTCCCGATAGTCAGGATACTTGGCTGGTTCCTGCTGAATCCGGCGAAGCATCCTAGCGATCCACTTGCAGGCAGTGTTCTGCACTTGCACCTGCTGCAGGGTGGCCAGTGGTTGGCGCGACAGGGCGTCGGCAACCAAGTTCTGCGTCCCTCGACGATAGCTAATGTTATACTGGAACTGCTGCAATTCCAACGCCCACCGAGCGATTCTGCCCGTGGGGTTGTCAATGGAATTAAGCCACTTCAGCGAGTGGTGCTCCGTCAGCACCTCGAAGCGGTACCCCTCCAGGTAGCATCGCATCTTGCGAATAGCCCACACTATTGCCAGACACTCCTTTTCTGTCACGGAATAGTTGCGTTCCGCTGTGTTTAGTCGGCGGCTGGCGTATGCGATGACTCTCTCCTGCGCATCTATGATTTGGGTAAGCACCGCCCCAATACCATAGTCACTCGCGTCGGTCTGCAGCGTGAATTTCTCGGCAAAGTCGGGACAAGCGAGGATCAGAGCTTGTGTGAGTAGATCCTTCAGGCCCTGGAATGCCTGCTCCTGCTTCTCGGACCACTTGCATTTCCTGTCCTTTTTGACTAAGGCAGTCATGGGCTCCACTACGTCGGCGAAATTTGGTACAAAGCGTCGGTACCAAGACGCAATGCCCAGGCATCGGCGAAGCCCCTTGAGGTTCGTCGGTGCTGTCAGCTCCCGTATGGCGGAAATCTTCTCGGAGTCGGTGTGAATGCCGGCGTCGCTGATTACGTGTCCGAGATAGGTGATGCTCCTCTGGAAGAACTTGCACTTTTCCTTGTTCAGGCGAAGATGCGCTTCTCTCAGCCGTCGGAATACCTCACGTAGATTTTCCACGTGCTCCTGCAGCGTGGAACCGATCACGATGATGTCATCGAAATACGCGAAGGCGTGGGGCTCCATATCCGGTCCGATGACTGTGTCGAGAGCGCGTTGGAAAGTGGCCGGGGCCGAGTGTAGGCCAAAACGCATCACTTTCCAATGGAAAAGCCCGCGGCCAGGCACGGTGAATGCAGTGCACTCACGACTGGCGGGAGCTACCGGTATCTGCCAGTACCCGTTATTGAAGTCCAGCGTCGAAATGAAGCGTGCGTTGCGAAGGCGTTCGAGGATGTGGTGTATCCGTGACAGCGGGTATGCGTCAGAAATGGAGTTTTTATTCAGCTGACGGTAATCGATGCACATGCGCACGTTCTTCTTAGTGGCGATGACGACCGGCGCGCTCTTGGATAACTCGATCCTCCCGTCGCGGAGCAGCTCGTCAATTTGTTTGTCGATGACGGCCCTCATGGCTGGGTTCCGCAGATGATAGCGCTGTTTGATCGGCTTATCATTCCGCATGATAATGCTGTGCTCGGCGATATGGGATATGCCGGTCAGCTGGTCGAACCGCGCGAGTTCCTGATCGAGGAAGGCTCCGATCCAAGGTTCTGGGTAGCTTTCGTCGCGGTCGTGAGAGTGTGTTTCCCCGTCTGGGTCGTAGGAGGCTTCGGCGATCCCGCAGGCGGGGTCGTTGGGCTCCGGAACCTGGAAGAGGACTCGCCTGCTTGGTGCTCGAAATGGATTGCGTGCCATTGCCGATGGCTCGGCGTCGGACAAAGCTCCAGCCCAGCTCGGGGCTGCCATGATGTCGTGGGATACGCCTTCGTGTGCGGGGCGCACTTTCTCGGCTTATGGAACAGTCGGTGGATGCGCTCGCGGAGCGGCTTGTTGCTCTGCCGGTGCGACAGTCGATGGATGCGCTCGCGGAGCGGCAGTCGAAGGATGTGCTCGCGGAGCGGCTTGTGGCTCAGCCTGTGGAACAGTCGATGAATGCGCGCGCGGGGCGGCTTGTTGCTCGGCCTGTGGAACAGTCGATGAATGCGCTCGCGCAGCGGCTTGTTGCTCGGCCTGTGGTACAGTCGAGGGATGCGCTCGCGGAGCGGCAGTCGAAGGATGTGCTCGCGGAGCGGCTTGTGGCTCGGTCTGTGGAACAGTCGATGAATGCGCTCGCGGAGCGGCTTGTTGCTCGGCCTGTGGAACAGTCGATGGATGCGCTCGCGGAGCGGCAGTCGAAGGATGCGCTCGCGGAGCGGCTTGTTGGGCGGCCTGGTGAACAGTCGATGGATGCGCTCGGGGAGCGGCTTGTTGCTCGGCCTGTAGGACAGTCGATGAATGCGCTCGCGGAGCGGCTTGTTTCCGTGAGACGGCTGGTGATGATTCTGGTGGTCGAGGCGGCCCGAGGGTTATTTCGGCCCCGCCGCATAGTAGCGTGGTTTTCCCATGGCATAGGAAATCCAATCCTGAAAGCAGGTCATCCAGGACAGGTCCGCCATGACGAGGGCCACGAGGTTGATTCGGGACTCTCCAAGCTGAATGGTGATCCGAAGGGCATGGCTGACTCGTCGATGGGACCCGTCCGCAATTTGTACGCGGGAGTGTATCGTTCGCCTTTTGTCGTTGGTCCGAAGTCGGCTGGCTAGGCGCTCGCTGATATAGCTGTGCGAGGCCCCCGTATCCAAGGTAGCGGTGAGGGAGAGTCCCTCGACCGCGACCTTAGCGCGGATACGGCCGTTTCCCGGCTTAGGATTGGTAGCCTGTGTCGGAAGATTCGGTGGGGCTCCGGGTAACTCCCGGATGCTCGAGACCCTTGTCCGTTTCCCGCCGGCTGCGCTCGGCAGCAGTCGATCGTTCGGATGCTTCGCTGCCCACAATCCCAACAAAACATAATCCGGGGATTGCGACATTCCGTCGCAACGTGTCCATCCTGTCCGCAGTTGCGGCAGGCACTGGCGACGTTGATCCGCCCCTCGAACGGAGGTGCTCGTAGTGGCTCACTCGGGTTTGCGGTCGGCATCCGGCGAGAGGTATCCGCAGGATTGACCCGTGGTCGCGTTGGCTGTGGTGCCGAAGGAGCGGCGGCGTGGCTCGGGATTGCCCAGTTCCTTGTGTGGTCCGCGTCGTTGTTCTGGGCTGATCGTAGCATCCGGCCTCCGCGGCCTCGAGCTACTTCGTAGTTAACCACGAGTTGGGTCAACTCGGCCAGAGTCTTGAAATCTTGCCGGCGCGTGAACATCAGTGCCTCCGGAAGCACATTGTTCTTGCGTGAAACCTGCGCGTTGCATCTGCAGTCTCAAGTCGAGGAGGTATTCCTTAAACGGCGTACGTATGTTATCGTCCAGCCGTTGATAGTACCGAGGAGGGAGAATGAATTCAAGGAATTCTCGGCGTACTACGGCCCAAGTGCTTCCTTGGAGGCCGCTGGATCGGAACCAGTTCTCCGCCTTCCCGGTCAGGAGGACGATGAGTGCGTGTGACAGGTATTTCTTGTCAATGAGGTAGGCGTCTGCCCGTTCTTCCAAGTGTTCGATGAAGCTCAGCGCGTCGGTGGTCCCGTTGAACGTCAGTCCCCACTTGGCGATCTGGTCTACCAATAGTGAGCAGGCGTTCAGATCGAGCACGGCCGTTGCCGGACGTGAGGAGCTCTCAGTCTTCCGAGCCGCCGGCGAAATGCTTCTTGTGGTCGGAATCGTGAGGGTTTGACTCCCGCTTGGCTTGTCTAACTCCAGTGGCAGTGGTGATACCGGCTTAGTATCCCCAGTGGGTGCGTTCCCATACCGGAGCTCCATGTCGGCCAGACGATTGAGCACGTCGGCAGTGTGTCCGGCTGTCTTGCAAAGGCGTACAGTCGAGTTCGCTGTTCCTATACTGTTCCGCTTTGCTCAAGCCCCAGCTCAAGAAGGATGGATTCCAGCTCATGCTTCTTTCGATAGGATATCCAGGACACTCCCATCGTGGACTTGGTTTGCTGTTGGAAGATAGTTCACCGTTGGGTTGAGGTATCCTTGAGGATCCTTTCGCGACGTCGTCCTGATGGGTATCCTTGACGATAATTTTTCGTGGTTAGTATGATCCTTAAGGATCCTTTGTTTTCGCATTCGCGTTGACGAGGTTGGGTTTTGTTCTCGAGTTTCGTTTTCTTAGTTGTGGCTCTGTCGGTGAGCTTGCGCAGACTGTGTAGATGCAGTCTGGCGTCCGCCTTATATACAGACTGCGCAGCCGCAGCTTCCCTTCGTGGCAGAGGAAGCTCGGGTGTGAGAGTTCGTCGGCAGCGACGTCGTCGTCTGTCGTCTCTGTCTCTCTTTGTCCTGACCTCGTGTCCCTTGCCTATGTTTCGCGTCGTGTGCGCCGACGATGTTGGACCTCGTGTCCCTTGCCTATGTTTCGCGTCGTGTGAACCGACGATGTTGGACCTCGTGTCCCTTGCCTATGTTTCGCGTCGTGTGCGCCGACGATGTTCGAACCTACATGCTCTGAGCGTACGTTTGCTGTTGCTAAGCGAAACTGTACCTCCTGCTGCATCGGTATGTCTGCGTGCCTATGTTTCGTGTCGTGTGCGCCGACGATGTTTCGAAGCAAATGTTCGGAGCGTACCCTCGCTGTTGCTAGGCGAGACTGTACCTCCTGATGCGTCTGTGTGCCTATGTTTCGCGTCGTGTGCGTCGACGATGTTCGAAGCTTCTCTCATGTGTACGCTTTGCTGTTGCTAGGCGAAGCTGTACCCCCTAACGTGACCCGAGGAAATGGGCGTGGGTGACCACGTGCATTTTGCGATTTTTCGTTTCTAACCTAACTTTTCGACTCCCCTCGCTGCTTAAAGCGTGGGGCTTTAATCCACGGGATTTTCTGTGTCCTTTTGATCCTGCAAATCCTGCCTAGTCCCTGCTCGGGCGCCATTCTGTAAAGATGCTATTCTCAGGCCGGGGTAGATACTCATCGGCCCCAGAGTCCTCCACAGAAACATTTATAATTTGCGGGGACAGGCAGGACTTGTCGGCTGGTGGCCGAATTAAAGGCAGGGAGGGGGGAGAAGCAGAGGCATGCGCCCATTGTGTGCGCCCAGTCCTGCTCGTGTAACAGGCGCCCCGTTCCGGAGGCGGTTCAAGGAGGGGCCCCGGTCCCGGGGCGCCGCTCCCACCGCCACCCTACTTGGGGCCGCGGGATGACTTTGGCCCCGTGCCCCGGGTACCAAAGCCGTTCCGCCCACGATTAGGGGGTTTAATCGCCTGTCGGCCAGCGTGACCCCGTAGCCGCGGGGACCGCCGTTTGCGTCGGGCGAGATGGGAGAGCCTATTCCGGTGTGACCCCGGATGCCGGGGACCAACGCCGGTGTCGGGTGGAGGAGGCCGTCGGACGGCGTGACCCCGGATGCCGGGGACTAACGCCGGAGTCAGGCGGAGGGATGCCGTCGGCCGGCGTGACCCCGGATGCCGGGGACCAACGCCGGAGTCAGGCGGAGGAATGCCGTCTGCCGGCGTGACCCCGGATGCCGGGGACCAACGCCGGAGTCAGGCGAGGAATGCAGTCTGCCGGCGTGACCCCGGATGCCGGGGACCAACGCCGGAGTCAGGCTGAGAAGAAGGGGGAGGGAGGGGAAGATGGAGGCAAGTGTGTGGGCTAAAAGGAGGGGGAAAATAGTGCCGAAATGAGTACGCCAGAATTGAGATACGTCCTTACTTTATTTACTGATTTGCCCTACTCTGTGCCCTAGCCACCCTACCGTTCTTCTGGGCCCGCCTATCCGATGGCGGCCCAGGGTCCGTCGTCGCGTGTCGTGGTTTTCCGTTCTTGATTCCTTCTTAGTTTAGGGTCGGTCAGGATTTCTATGTCGATTTTCTCCCATTCTCGTTTAATTGCTTCTTTTAATTCTTTGAGACTAGTGAATTGTTTTCCATTAGCATAAACCCTTTGGGATAATATGCCCCAAAGACTTTCTATTGGATTTAAATCCGGGCTGCGAGCTGGCCATTCCAAAATTGGGATTTGCGAAGATAGGTGCATTATCCTTTTGGGAAGTCCATTCTTCACCAAAATAGTTCTCTCCAAATTGGACTAGAACTTCTTCTAAGAGCTCTACATATGGTTTTGCATTCATTTTATGAGATATAAAGCATATAGGAGACTTTCCATTGTACCCAAAGGCAGCCCATATCATGAGTGACCCTCCGTGAAAGTTCCTGAACACGTGGACTTGTTTGGGACTTCTTATATCTCGATAATAATAGCGGTAGCCATTAGGGCAATCTAAATTGAATCGCTAAATATAACATTTTTCCACTCTATATCCCAGAACTTGTATTTATTGGCAAACTGCAACCGGGCTACTTTGTGTCGGTAGTAGTTCAGCTTTAAGCAGTTTTTTTTCATATGAAACATTGTCCTACTCTTTCAAAATTTGTTGGACTCGTCGAGTGGACACTGGCAGAGACAAATTAGATCATATTTGTGATGCACTGACATTTTTGTTAACGGCCAGAAACTGGTAAACTGGTAAAAAGTTAGACTTCAATAATTTTGGTCCGTAAACAGTTACGGGCATAGGAGAAAGCGATAATATCATAATCTCTAGCAGAAAAATAAATAACAAATTGTTCATAATATAAGTTAAAAATGTGTTCTTTAATACACTTTTATTGAAACATTTAAAATATGACCATATATGGGCACATTCCACGTGTCTCACACTACATTCGCTCGATTTTAGATAATGAAAATTAATTTTTTGGGTGGTTTTTCAAAGATTTAACGTAAACTTTTGTTATGTGCTTACTACTGTGGGCAAAAAGTAAGATGACTTTTTAATTTAAAGTTCGCAGGGTTGAGATGGCGGACAAGTTCTTTTTTTTTTGAGTTGCCAGGACTATTAATGACATCTTGGGTAATTTCATGCCGAAGTCAGAATCAGTAATATATTCACGCTTGTTTTTACCAAACGCTCAAGAGTGCATTTGGCGATTTTTACAATGTCTGAATTAATTGTTCTGAGAAGTGCCATCAAATTTTTATTGACGGAAAGAAATTTCGGCTGCGGAAACGTTAAGGAAAGCCTTTGGTGATTCTACCACGTCCCAGAAAAATGTTTATAAGTGATACTAAGCCTTCAAAAAAATTCCAAATAGAGAACGTCAGAAATCAGGGTCATGATGACAGTTTTTTTCAATTTTCGTGGTGTGGGGCACTAAAAATTTCTTCCACCTCGCCAAACTGTTAAGACGGAATATTATTTAAGCGTTATGCGTCGTTTGCGTGAAGAAATTCGTATAAAAAGACCAGAATTATTGGCCAACAACTTGGTTTTTGCATTACGATAGTGCAGCGTCTCACAATGCACTCGTTCTTCGTGACCATTGAGCCAAGAATTCGACGCATATTCTTCCGCAGCCACCGTATTCTCCTGATTTGGCTCCGTGGGACTTCTGGCTAATCCCAAAACTCAAGAATCCACTCCGGGGAACCCGTTTCGAGTTGATTGAGGACATAAAAACGGAATCGGCGAAGGCGCTCATGGCTATACAGAAAAAGGACTATTTTGTCCTGTTTCGAGGATTCGAAAAACGTTGGCATAAGTGTATTTTATCGGGAGGGGATTACTTTAAAGGGAATTAAATTGATTCAGAAGAATAAATCAAGAATTTTCAAGTTACAAATAAATTCACCTTACTTTTTGCCCACTGTAATGATGCGCTACGGCCGAGATGATCCTCAGCGGCCCAGAGCCCCATCCAGAAACATTTGTTTTTGGAAACGCCAGTACATGGAGGTGCCGTTTCGTATAGAGAATTTTTAAAGGGGTGGGTTTTGCCGGCGGCCACTGCGATTTGCGAACTCGGCCACACACACACCTACTACCTTATAGACTCCCTATTGCCCACGCTGGGCGGGACGAAACTGCCGGCTCTGGAGTCCCAGCGGCCGGACCCTCCACTAGAGACTGGAGACGTGGCTCTGGAGTCCCAGCAGCTCGCTCCCGCGCCCACAATCCTGACCTAAAACCACGGCCTGGATTACCCAAGCACCGCGGCCCGGCGGCTCCGCCTGGTGTATCCACCGGCGGTCTGCCTCCCAGCTATGCCCCGTGACTCGCGGTAGCCCGCGTTCCGCCCGGGCTAATCCCTGTGGCGGCTCCGCGAGATTAGGCTAGGCTTGGGAAGATCCCAGTGGCCGTCACCTCGCCAACGCCCGGAATTAATCTCAGTAGCGTGGCGCGTCTGGTCCCGTCCTGCTTGGCTCGCCGCCCTGGAGACCCAGCGGCGGATGAGGTGAGGAGGAATGGGCCCAGAGGGTCGTGGTTGGCTAGAGAGGGTAGGGAAATAATAAAGTCGGTGCCATTTCGTATGCCTAGCTTATGCGTTTATTGTTCATGTATTTCTGTCTTGTTTGTCTAAATTATTTCTATGTGTTTTGTTTTCCCTTCTCCCGTTCCTACTCCCTAGCACACACACCACCAAAGATTCATTTTATTTGGCTGCTGTGCCGTGCTCACCCATAGCCGGTGATTATTATTCAGAAGAATAAATAAAGAATTTTCATGTTACAAACAAAGTCACCTTTTTTTTCCCACAGTAGTAGAGTGAATTGTGAATACTTTCGGAGGGTATAAGGTTCAATTTTACTGGAGTCACTGCTTTGAAAATAATTAATAAAATTGTGACGTGTCGCACGCTACACGCCGCGGAAGTGAGTTTCAAAATTTTCAGTTCAAACGCAATTTTTAGCGAATTATGCAATATAAACCCTATGAAAGTTAATATCCTAAAGAAAGTTAAGAATATTAGAAGACAAAAACCGATCGTTTGGTCTTAATAATGTTTACGGATTTTTAGCAAAGCCGTAAATTCATTGTGTCGCACGCTACATTTTTTCCATCGGACTTTGGACGCTGTTTTTTATTATTTAAATACATTAGAAGATCATATATGCATTTTATTTTGAATATTTGCATCCTTCTAGAGATGTTAGAAAATTAAAGTCTAAGCATAAGTCCTCTGTTTAGAAGAAATAAGCAAAACAAAACATGCCCTTTTTTGGCCGTTTTTTATCAAAATAATGAAAAATTGCGATTGCGAGAATATTTGAATATTTTGAAATTTGCTTTAGAATATGATAAAGGCTATCAAATTTGATCAATTGGACCATATTTTAATGTAACTATGTTGATAAAAATAATTTTAGAGAAGTTTTTCATTTTTGGCCGAGGTGGACCATTTCTGGGATTTGCCCATATAGATAATAATTATTTTAATGAAGGGAAGTCATTTTGCACTCTGAACATCTTCAAAAGCCCAGTCCGTTCGGCTATCCGATTATACGTAAACTAGTCCCTCAGTTTTGAAGCGATCTAAATTTTCAGTTAGTCTTCTGTATACTCTAACTCATACATAAGTCAGAACGGAATATATAGGACAACTATATCATATACCTGCCAAAAAAACGATCCAAAAATGTTAATAGAAAAATTATAACTTTACCAGTTTTCTACAAATTTTAATGTAATATCAGAATTGCTCTTTTTTATTATTCAAGAAATTCGGTTTAAGTCTCGGACGACTATATCATAGCTGCCACTGGAACAATCGTGAGTATTAAATCATAACTTCTCTGTTATTCAAAATACATAGGGTCGTCAGATTTTTATAAAATTAATCTCAAATTAAATTAAAATATTTAGAAAACTGACAAATGTATAATTTGTTCTCTAAAAATTTTCCGATCGTTTCTATGGCGGCTCTATGATCTTGTCGCCCGATCCGTCCCATTCCGACTTATGTAAGAGACTATGTGCCAAGTTTCATTCAGACAGCTTTAAAACTAGGAGGCTAGTTTGCGTAAAATCGGTCAGGCGGATATGGCAAGATCGACTAGGCTGCTGATTCTTATAAAGAATTTATATTCTTTATAGGATCGGAAACGTCTTCTTTACTGCGTTGCAAACTTCTAGCTGAAACTATAATACCCTGCCATGGTATATAAATACATAATATGTTTAGATTATTGTTAAAGGAGATCTTGAATGATATGTTTAAATGTTTTATATAATTTATATTCGTTTTTCTTTTCATTTGATTATTCATTCTTGGATTAAGGGTAAGGGTATACAAACTTCGGCGTGCTGGATGTTTTTTTTTTTTTTTGACATGACCCTGCAAACAATTTCTATCGCAGAAGAGTCGCAGGCGACTCTTCCAGGCGATCAATTTGATTTTGCAATTTTTTTTTTTTATTTATTTTATTTTTGAATTACATTTGTTTGTCTTAAATTAAACAATTTACAATTAAATGAGTTGTTTTCTTATTGAGACTATCTTGCGCATGGTCATTGTTCGCAACAATTTTTGAAGACAAAAAAAAAAAAAAAATAAAATAAATAAATAAATAATTATTAAATAAATAAATAAATAATTATTTAATTATTATTAGTTATTTAAATTATTTCATAAATTATATAAATATAAAACAAATCACTGCTTAATGCGTACCTTGTACCACTCTCCAAACTGTACATTGTGCGTCGTTTACTTCTTGTTTTACTTTGTCTGTAAAAAAATAATTATAGAAATAGTATTGACTAATCGGTTTGCTAATTTTAAGAACTTACCATATTCAGAACACTGAACAATTTAAGACATATCTGTGCTTTATATTTCACTTGCATCACTCATATAAAATCTTTCGCGATGTCCTATTTCGTCATCGACCGAAACAAAAGAAGAACGAAGTCAGACTAAATGAACAGAAAAGGGGTTGGATTGGGTTTTGTTTTGCTTTCAGACGCACTCTCTGCTCGATCTAAGTAGCTGTAACTGTATTTTCAAAATCGCCAATCGATCGCCAAATGATCGCTTGGAAGATTGATCTTCCAACAAT
Source organism: Drosophila anomelani (assembly GCA_035045905.1). Classification (NCBI taxonomy): domain Eukaryota; kingdom Metazoa; phylum Arthropoda; class Insecta; order Diptera; family Drosophilidae; genus Drosophila; species Drosophila anomelani. The sequence goes on along the minus strand of JAWNOO010000083.1, from coordinate 6,450 downwards.
CGCCTCCGCGACTCGCAGAAGACTTTTCTTGGCGATTCCCGAGTATAAGTCGACTAACAAGGAAGCTAACTTCGGCTCACCAAATTTTGTATACCCTTGCAGATTGCAATTGATTAAAAAAATTAAAAACGAAATTCTGGAATAATGGAAAATGTGTTTGTCTCAAATTAAATGACAATATGTTAAAAAACAGCGAAGTTATCATTTTTTTCTATTATTTTACCGCTTGTTCCTATGGCACTTATAGAATTTAGTCGTCCGATTTTCATTATGTTAATACCGAAACCGTAAAATAATAAATGACTACATTCCAAATAAATAAAGATATGTTCAAAAATAGCGAAGTTATGCATTTTGTTGTATTATTTTCCCGATTGTTCTTATGACCACTATTTAATATAGTCATCCGATTTTTATAAAATTAAAACCGAAATTGTGAAATAATTAAAAACGATCAAATATCAAATTAAATTGAAATGTTTTGAAAACTTACAAAGTTATAATTTGTACTCTGAAATTTTTTGTTCCTATGGGAGCTATATGATATAGTCGTCCGATCCGGCCCGTTCCGACATATGTACGAGTGAGAGTATATAGGAGACTAACTGCAAAGTTTAATTCAGATAGCTTTAAAACGGACATGGCTAGATCTTGATCATGAATATATATATGAATATATATACTATATAGGGTCGGAGATGTCTCCTTCACTGCGTTGCAAACTTTTGACTAAAATTATAATACCCTGCAATGGTATAAAAACTAAACCTTACTCCTCGACAGCTGATAAGACCATGATAGATGATAGTCCGATCCGTCCTGGTCCGACATATGTAGAAGTGAGAAAGTTTAATTTAGATAGCTTTTAATCGTATAATCGGATATCATGGCAAGATCGATTCAGCTGTTGATGCAAATCAAGAATATAAATCGCAGATTTCTCCTTCACTGCGTTGCAAATTTCTGTCCAAATTATAATATCCTGCAAGGGTATAAGTTGTATGTTTTCTATTCTCGTGATTGCTAGATCGTTGTTTCTGACGTACCACGGCTGGCGGATACGTGACATGGAATTGATAGGAGGACAATAAATAGTATACCCTTTTTTGACAGTGCCTTGGAAACTCTGCTTTCAATGCCGTGAAGTCATAGAGCAGTTTTTGAATTTGAAAACAAATGTATTCTGGACTTGAATGTCATATTCTGGGCATCAGGGCATCTGGGCATGCAGTATTAAGGTAAGCCAGTGTTTTTTCTAAATCCTCTAGTTTTTGCAAGGTCAAATAGCTGAAATCAACCTTCCAGTTCGTAAGCGAAAGTCAAGCAGAAATATGAATCGGTCTCCACCAAGTGTTGTCAGCACTTTTTGTGGGGATTCTGCGTGGGGGATGCCGTTTTACTGAACCAGAGGTTAAACCCATCCGTTTTTGTGGGGTCAGCATTGCGTAGCATAATAATCTCTTTTATCAGCTAGATCTCTCGACCGCATGAACCTGCGACACAAGGCTCTTTTTGACCTCATCAGATCCAGGGCCTCAGATTATAAATGAGCATGATGTCGGTTTATTGTTCCTAGCCTACAGGTTGAGGAGGCAGCGGCGATGTGGGGTTAAGGTTAATGTTAACAAGTTGGTTAACTGCCGCCTAGAACCGAGGAATGATCGCATTTTGAGGAAGGATATGCGTCTTCCGGGCGAGCTTGTGAGCAGAAGTACCTAGTTTGATTATCAAGGGGATGTGATCAGAACTTAGTTCGAAGCTCAGAGCGAAACCCTTCATAAATGGCAAAGTCAATTGCTGTACGACTAATACGTGGGCCCCCCGTTTGCAAGGGCCTGTATATCTGTATGAGGATACAGTCTACCAATACTCTTCCACTGGCTGAACAATTTCGACAGAGAGTCAATGGTATGCATTCCAGCAAATAGAAATTTGAGCCCTAGCTTTTCAAATAGTACGCTGAAGTCATCGCAGGTGCGCTGGACGCAATAGCAATTTCGCCTTGATCCCTTTAAACTTTAACTACGACACACTGGCACTTTGACGTTTCAACACAGTTAACATCCTTATGAAGGACGTCGTCCTTTTTGTTCGACACGAATCCGTTAGGGACAGATCACTTTAAGCTGATGTATTTCTTTATTATTGGCAGCAGGCTCTAACTCGACAAAGACTAGGTTGACGAGCTTTGTTTTGTTGAATCGGCTTCTGGGTCTATTGATGAACCGAACAATATGGCCAAGGTACTGCTTTCCTCAATGTCCTCATTCGGGATGGATTGATGAACATCTCGGATGACTATGCGGTAGGATCGTTCCTCTTTAAGTTGCCAGGTATGAAATGGCACAATTTGTAAAAAAACAATTTTGTAACGGCTCTGAACGCATTTGAGTCTGAAACTAGGTGTAATATGCACATATAGATATATCTGACATACGCAACCAATTGTTATACAACCCAAGGCCAGGTCATAAACCTCAGCCGAAATATGAATCCCTCGTTGCGCATTTGCACCGCACGGAGAAAGTGCAGGTGTCAGCATAAATGCACCACGAGCGGACCTTACGTATGCATGTGCATATACCTCCGCGCTCAGCCTAAGCGAGCATAGCTATGTATTTAAGAATATTATATATATACGTCTCTTCGCTGCCGCTGTTGGCAGCGCAGCCACACGACATAGCCTTCTTTAGTTTTAAATACATTTAGATAAGATTATTATCAATTATGACTTTGGAGCAACAGCAATGGTTGCTCTGAAGAGTTAAATGAAATTGACACAAATAAAAGAATTAAACTCTACAACTACAACTACACTACCTGACTACTCATTTGGCCGGCAAATCAATTCTATTACATGGCGACCGTGACATCGATGGACACCGTAACTCTGCAGATCGAATAAATACCAAGGAAAACTTGGAAATACTTTCGGAGATCTTCGATGGAAAACATATTACATATTATTACATGGCATTAAGCGGAAAACATGGCAAAAGAGGCAGCCGCAGTAAGTAGAGTGCGATGTGTGGGAAAAGAAGTGGAGTGGTAAAAAGATTAAAGGCCAGAAAGGCCGAATTGCTACAGCTGTTGAACAGCGGAGATAATATAAAGTGGACCCACTCGGTAAAAATACATGCCGAAGTGGAATACATAAAAAAGGTACTAAACGGAAGAATTAACCTGAATAAATCAGCAGCGGAATCATCAAGTGTGAGGGGCAGGCCGCCCCTTATGCCAACGAAGGAGCGTCAGCAAGGCCAAGCCGGCGACGACCAGCTGACGCGAAGGATACCACAGGAGTCTAAAGATACATAGATTACATTTTGCACTGCGTGGCATAATTTTTTTAATTGCACTGTGATGCATATTTTTTCATCTACCTTGTAAAAAGTATTGTAAAATTGAGCGACATAAAAGTTGCCCGATTAGCGCGTGGCCTAAAAACCATGCAGAAAACTAGGCAGGTTTCCATATGTTAAAAAAATTTTTCTTAACAAAATTTTTATGCTTTTTTTTTTTGAAATACATGAGCATTGGCAAGTTAATTATAAATTTGAAAACCCAATCACTGTTAATAGAAATACACCCAACATGGGATTAGTAGACGTCAAGGAAGTGGACTCCACTGCCAACGTTATCAATAAGATAGAGCAAAAAACAATAAACAATGAGATAACAAATATTCTGTTAGGAGTAATCGTATTTATTATGAGCGCTTTTATATTGTACAAGCTATACATATTTCATAATAAATGTGTATCCAAAAGAGCGATAAGCAGAAGCCAGGCCAATGACCTGGATAAAATATAAAAACGCTAATAATAATAATAGTTACTAACAAAATTTATGTATCCATGTAATGATATATTTCTTTAAAAAAATATATATATAAATAAAAAGCTAAAATTAAATCAACTGTTGGTTATATTATCATGAATATGTCAGGAGAAATTGAAACACTGGACGGGCGGTCTAAGCGTGTAAGACAGGAACATACTGAATTCGCAATTAAAGAATATTTAGCCGAATTTCCACAAGAATTCTATACAAATATCGTTATAGAGGAATCAAATAGGAGGATATCAGAGGCACATGAGGAACACCTGTACCTAAAAGTAAAACGGGCAGTAGAAGCAGGGGATTTAGATTACCCGCTTGATAGTCTGAAAGAGAAAATATCCTCAATGTGCAGGGTCGGTAGAACCCGTGCACCAAGAGATTTAGCCTTAGAAGCAATATCTATTAGGTATAAAGCCTCTCGGTACAGAACGCTACGGAAAAATCCTATATATATAAGTTACATGAGACTGTAAAACAGGAAAAGATCTAATAACGTATATGTCAGTTTCTGTATTGTAATGGACTGGAGTGAAATATATGACGAATTAAAAGCAATAAAAGTTGAGTTTGATAAGTCATATAAATCATTGACGCAAAACCGTCAAATCCAGCCAGCTACAGTAAAAAGACATGCAGGTATATTAGTGGAGTGTTTTAACGAAGCACGAGAACTAATACATGATCAGAGAGATAGGTTAACTAATGAGCATTGGTCGAAGGTATCAAAATTCCTAACCAAACTTCGGGTAAACTTAATCTCGATCAAACAGAAGTTCGGTAGCCGTCGTAAATAATGAGGAAGTAGAAGAAGCAGATCAGGAACAGAAACATATTGAAACTGGTGAACCAGAACAGGGAGAGGCAGAAAATAAGGATATTGAAGTCGAAGAATTAGGACACATTAATGAAAGGAAATTTCGAAGAACTAGCCGTCGAAGTAGTTAAATCGAAAATAGTAGGATCAACCTTATATAAGGTCCAAAATGAAACTACTATTAAAGCAATAATCGACAAGCTAAATGCCACAATCGTCGGTGAAACATCCGATGTGGTTAAGGCAAAAAATCAATCTAAAGGCTTATCACCCGAACATGCTGACAAATTCAGCACAAAGGAAGCCATTGCCACAATGGTCAAAAATTGTGAACATGGTCGCAATATTAGAAGCAGGCAACTTCTCAACTATGAATGAGGCCGTCACTAAGTACATACACTGCAGTACTGAAATGACAGGTAATGCCAACTCTATATTGTACACGCAGAAAAATAATAACTATCGCGGTAATAATTATAGAAACAATTATCGCGGTAGAAATAACAATAGAGGTAATTATCAAAACAACGGATATTACCAAAACAACGGATATAACCAAAACAATGGTTACAACCGAAATAATAATAATAATCAAAATAGCAATTATTATAGGAACAACAACAATAACCGTAATGGAAACAACCGCGGTAATGGAAATAGCCGCGGGGGAAACAACAACGGTAATTCCAATAATAATAATAATAACAACAATAACAATGTCCGAGTAGCCCAAGGGAACTCGGGAAACCGACCGAACCCTTCATATGATTAGAGCCAACAACCAGCTCAGTAAACACGATCAACCTTAATCTAAGTATCTTTGTAAAAATTAATAATGAAAGAACAGGCAAAGCTTATACGCTATTGCTTGATACTGGTGCAGACATATCTATATTAAAAGAGAACATAGATCAATTCGAGCATGTTAATGATAAAGTTTAAACCCAAATAACGGGAATTGGCAAAGGTACAATTTCTTCAAAGGGCTTAGCCTCAATAGAACTCACTACAGGCAAATATATAATTCCGCACGACTTCTATTTAGTCGAGCAAAATTTCCCAATACCTAGTGATGGCATACTAGGAATAGATTTCATAAAACAATATAATTGCCAACTAGACTTCACCCAATTAAACTACAACTACTCCATACTTGTGAAATTAATGTCACAGTACTCCCAGCTGGTTCCGAAGTTGTTCGTGAAATACAAATTCCCTCGGTAAAAAATCAAATTCTGATATTAAATCAAGAAATTGAGGAAGGAATTTATATCGCAAATACGATATCCAATCACACAAACACTTATGTCCGTATTATAAACACAACAAATACCAACAAAATTGTAAATTTAAATAACATAAAATTCGAAACTCTAAACAATTATGATATAATAAACGAAAGTAACGAAGGAAGAGATGAATTCGTTATGAAAAAGCTACCTAAAAATTTCCCGTCTTTGTTTAAAAGCCAATTAACCGATATATGCACCAGGTATACAGATATATTCGGACTGGAAACCGAATCGATAACAACAAATAATTTTTACAAGCAAAGACTTGAAGGACTTGAAGAAATCCTCACAGCCAAGTACAAGAAATTCAAGCCCAGGTTAAAAAATTAATAGATGATAAAATAGTTGAACCATCAGTCTCACCTTATAATAGCCCACTTTTATTAGTTCCAAAGAAGTCCCTTCCGGACTCTGATAAGAAAAAATGGATTAATAAAAAACTCTTGTCTGACAAATTTCCGCTTTCTAGAATTGATGATATTCTAGATCAACTAGGTAGAG